>JABCPV010000173.1:0-91526 GCA_016584345.1 Suillus ampliporus
CAGGACTCCACCATTTTCATCTCGGTCCGATCCCGACGTGACAAGTGAGAACTACTCGCGCCCTTCCTATTCTTCAACGGATACACGCGGTCTCGCAGTCTTAGCCAGTACTTCTTTAGCGCAGCAAACTACCTCGAAGACTTCCACAGGTATGTGCACGACGTCTTAGCCTATAAATTTAATGGTGACGCCACAAATTACTATCCACAGAGGAAAGTCAACATGCATCGCCTGCCACCGAGATAGACTGCATGATAGTCGACTCAGACTCGTCCGTTGGGTCACCCACGTTCAACATTGACTCACAGGAAGCAACTGGAGCAAGTGGGTTACATGTTTTCGAGCCTCTTGCTAGTCCTGCATACTGACCACTCCTTTAGCACATGCATTCCCCGAGCCTAGGAATGGTCCATCTCTCGAACTCCCAGCACAGAGACCGCCGTCCACAGGCGTTTACCAGCCGCACACAACTCATGCCGTGAAGCGTGAGCGTGTCATGTATTTCGGTCCTGGCACGACAGCGGGTAGCCCGACCTTCAACATCCGGTCTCCGCGTGCTTCTGGTACCGGTGAGTGCACTCATGAATGTGATCGTCTGATACGAGCTTGGCGCTGACTGAATTAATCAGTGGAACAAGTCATCTCTCATCGCTCGGAAGTGTTGACTGAATTTTTCAGTTGAACAAGTGGTTTCTGCTCACAAGCCTGACGCCTGGGAATGCCAGCGTAGAGTATTATAGTGCAATTGGGCTACTGAGTTAATAGTTACCTACATAATCATATGCTGAGACCATCCTTCAGAGCTTCAGAGTCTCAATTACTATCGATCACTTTATATCGCCACTCAGATACGCATATAAGTAGTGTTTCCGTCGTAAGATCATCCAACCAAAGTCCAATTCGACTCGTGGTCGCTGCCTCTTCGACGTGTCTTAAGCGTTATTGGGGGTACAGCAGCTTTCGCACGTGTCCGCTGCTTCACAACCAAACATTTATCTCTCTTGTTTCTTGTCCAAATGCATCCGTCTAAGCTCGTAAGATGTTCTTGTGTATTATTATTTCAAATAGATGTAGTAGTTTAGAAGATTTGTAGCAAGAAAAGTGTGGTTTTGGGAGGATGCACGAAATGTGGCGTGCACGAGCAAGTGGTAACCAATAGTATCTGCTGGTATCGAAGAGAGGTGTATGTTCAAGTTGAAGTGTTTCAACCTCCGCCACCACCGAAGACTTAGCGTCAGCGACGTCAACTTACATACATTGGACGTGCGGATGTATCTTTGAATCGTCTGTATGAAATTATTCAATTGAGGCATGGAACAAGTTGATACTGAACCATATCCATAACCCTAGTGCTGGTTTGCATCACGGATCACACATGGTTGTAGAGCAGCGAAAGTATGAACATGTATGACTGACGTTACATAGTGAGTGAGGGTATAGCAGGGATACGTCGCCATAGGAACCGGAGACAGCGCAGCCAATGGTAGAGATCGCGAAAAGGTCGCCTAATAATCCATTCCTCCTTCATGACTGCCCTGGAACGTAATTTCCATGTGCTCAGTGCTTTGTACACTGTTACAAAGCGAGACATAACCTCATCCATGGTTGGTCGCTGGGCAGGATCGTTCTGCACCATATCCAAAATCAGAGGTTCCATAAAACCCAGGCCGTGATAAACCTAGTACTCGTCATAAATATGCCAACAAGACCGAATGAAGTTCGCACGTTAAGAAGCTGTTGCTGCAGAGCGAAGCCTAAATACCATACGTCCGTCGGAAATGGGTTACAGGGTTCATTAGACAACTGAAACTCCGGGACGTTCTTGTACCCTCCCCAAATCGGAGGTTCTAGAGGAGCGCTCTCTGAAGCTTGATAGCGTCGAGATATCCCGAAGTCGATAAACAGGTATCGTGGAGGGCATTCTGTACGTGAACGGTGTTTCGCCCACCCTTTCATGTCCAAACGTCTAGAAGGTCTGCATGGATGGTATGGATGTGGGTACATCTCCTTGGGATCCATCATGATGTTCAAATCCATGCAGTCACTAGAAAGCCATGAACCAACAGTAAGGCGAGAAGAAATTTGCATGCATACCGGTGGGCTACGTGGTATTTATGCATGAATTGCAAGCCCTAGATGCTCTTAATATCTCAATCGAGGAAACATAATGACTCCTGACCTCAAAAACTTGAAGAACAAAGTCAATGATTTCGCCAATTGTTTCAAATGGAGGATCATCGAAGGGGCGAAGCAGCGGTAGCACCAAGATGGCTTCGTCCGCCTCATCTGGCACTTGTAACACGTCGAACATCTCCACGCAATGGTTTTCGTGCTGCCCCCCGAGAGGTTCAGATGCAAGGAATCTGCCAACTTCAATCTCATGCGGATGAAGAGAACGCTGAATCCGCTTCAAAACAACGTGGACTCCATCAGATATTCTCGTCGCGCTGACGACTTGCGCGGCCTGGCGTTTTGTGAGTATATGAATTTTCATTGGCGCAGGAACCTTACAGCCATGTGGAAACTATCCTCGCACACAGCCCAGTATTTGTCTGTACCTTGCCATGAAGGAACCCAGTCCGGAGCGTAGCGTGAACGCAATTGATATCCGACTTCCTTCAGCCACAGAAAGCGATCCCTCCACCAAATCTCTTCGGAATGGAGGTCGCCGAGGAATGCGGTCCTTACTCCGAGGGTACGTCGAAGTTGCTCGAGTTCGAGCCTGAACCTCTCATCCTTTTCTGCCTTCTTCTGAGCTCGGAGCTTGCTGTTGAAAAGATGGAAGAAAGTCATAGGGATGAAGGAGCACGACGACAGCAAAGTGCCTATGCAGCCGGAACATTTCAAATACTTGTAAACATGGACCCACCAAGTCACATCAGAGTGACAGGAGTCCCGGTCCCAGGAATGTTATTTATGTAATGTTATTTAATATTGACATAATCTAGCAACTTTGTCGACAAGTTAGGAATTAGTTGATTGTGTCTATAGATAGTATGCATGGGACCTATGCTAACTTTGTATACGTATTTCGATGAATATAAGAAATCCAGAAGCCGAATCTAAGCTGACTTACTTTTCTACATCCCCTCCGACGCATTATAGGCGATAGGCGATGGTTTCTCCAGTACAGGATTGGGGGTTGATCGACGAATCGCACAGGGAAACGCTCAAAAATGATATACCTAGAGTGCGTGGAGGCAGGTTAGAGTACACCCATTTGAACGCAACCCTCGACACTCTGCTGGAAATAAAACGCGTTGCGACGCAAAGCCAAGTACACGTTTTTGGTTTGGGCAACACGATCGAGTTGTACTTCGAGTGAGTTGCTAATAAGCTATGGTTGTTCGCTAATGGTTCTCATGGTACCATTAGTGCTATCGGCCAAGGAAAGCAACTACGAGCGCAAGGCTGGTTGAAGAGACTCTGGAACGCGAGAAATTGGAATGATAGTAAGGATCGTTGGAAGCTAGACTGTGCGGCAGTGTGCCATCTCGCTCGTGTATGGGCTTCTTTCTCTCAAACTCATTTCAACGCTGATCGGTTTGCCAGAAAACGTCTTCAGCCGTTCACGCGAAGGTAGATCGGGGACCCTCTCCAGGCAAATCACTACGTCGCACTTCTATTTCCCTCTCTGACAGTCTTCTCTAGCGTTTGCCCGACGACGCAGGTCTTTCGAAGAAATTCTTCACGCGCCCCATGAAAGACAAAATCAACATAATATTCTGTCGATATCAACACCTGTACGAGCCGCACAAAGCTTGAGTGAAACGGCCACGACCAGCGCAAATACTAATGCATTTCGGGAGGAAGATACTGTGCAACATACCGCTGATATGGCCGCAAGGCAATCGAATTTGTCCCCACATCATGGTAGAGCTGGTGGGGGACTCGCATATTAACATCTTCGCTCATTGCTCACCTTAAACTACTAGCCATTGACCCATCCTCCACGGAGGCTGATGGGAATAGTCCAGACGACGACGACACGTACACAAGCGCCGATGATTATTCAATAGCGACCTTGAGCCGGTGACCTAATACATATATATGACAGTTGATAATGTTTTCTTTATGTACAACAATTAGTGCAGTTGAAAGGAATAGTTCAACCATTATTGCAGACAACACAGGCAATCTAGATCTGACGAGAATCATTTGGACTCAGCGGCAGTGGCGAGTGACTCCATAGGATGTCCACTACAGTTATTGGAAAATTTTCATTGTTCTGTTTTAATACTTATAGTTTGCGTGATCAGGTGAATCCGGAGTTGCCAGTATTGAAGCAGGTTGGCTATCCTGTGAACTGCGGCCTTAATGTTGCACAATACTTTCGAATATGGGAAGATGAGGCAGATCATGATGGAAACCAGTCCCATAGTATAGTACTATCAGCGACGATTAAGTAATCTCCGTAACTGTCACCGACGCCATCTGATGATCCTTATCCATGATCACAGTATGTGAATGCAGTACTTGGTGCTTGCTCCAAGCTGGTATTAGTCGTAACTCAAGGATTTTTACTATATGGCAGGAAGAACTCGTATTGATATTATGTCGCGTCAGGAGCTATTATTACTAAAACCGCCGCTGAGTTGCTCGAGTTGGGATGCCTATGGGGTTTATTGTAATCTCTATCACGAAAGAGCGCCAAGCATGTGCACATGATGAGTCCTTATGCCCTCATTTATATATTTATGTTCCACCCAGGGGTTTACTTACGACACGACCCCCGTCCAGTCCAAAGTCCGCAAGTGACAAACAATTCAAGTCAGCAAAGTCAGGTTCTACTCCGCGAGGGCTGTAAACCACACAATATTCACGATGCTATATGTTGCGCTGGATAACGGTGGGGGTCCGGGGAGCTGGAGGCCTTGAAGGCTGAGGTCTGGTGAAGCCTTGCTATTACTACGAACTTAAGATAACACTGTGCTATATTTGAAAAAAGCATTTGTATATGCTTACTAGCGGTCCACGTAATTAACCGTGTCAGTGATAATATTGTGTCAGTGGGCAAAATTTGTGGACGTTTGTGGGTGTTGCGACGCCTTCCCAGAACTGCCGCATCACGGTCTTGTTCAGTCTTATTGTTCTAGCAGCTGCGTTATTGTTCTGAAAATGTTCTTCGATATCGTAGCGAGGGAAACTCGAGGCCGAACACTAGCCTTCCCGGCGTTCCTCGCCAGATCTTGCAGATTTGGAAATATGGGACATTGGCAGGTTAGAGGTGCGTGCTAGTAGGTGCCCATCAACATACTGGGTTAACAGATTACTCGATTATACCAGAACTGCATCATGGCTCCCTTGCGGAAAAGGTTTTCTACCTTGCGAGAGCAGGTCATAGATAGTGTCCTGGAAGCTGTTCCAACTCTGTACTGCTGGCATGGATGAACACTCCAGGTACTGTTCGTCATTCTTTATTATAACATTGCATCTCACTGACTGCCAGTAGTCTTCAGTTGGAGAAGGGCATAAATTATAGGACGTTGACCAAGGCGCTCGACGAGTATTAGAGGTTGAAACCGAGGTTCGAGGTTCGGTCTCTTTGACTTCTCAAAGTTTTTAATAGCAGTTTACAGAGATCGTGTAGCAAACACCGGGACGATGGAATGGGCTAGTATCTTCAGAAACTTTAAGTTGGTGATGTCTGCTGTTGTTGCCGCTCGAGACCGAGTGGCTATATTAGCTACTGCTGAACTGGCGAATCGCCCATTGCACCAATAGATCCCTGTCATCTGAACATTCAATTATCTCGGTCCAACTAGATCCACTACTTTGCCATGACAAATGGTAATAGCTCGCACCCTTCCGATTCTTCAACCAGTACAGGCGGTCTCGCGGCCTCCGCTATCATAGCTCCTGCAGCCCAGCGAAATGCCTCGCAGGTATGTGCATCTCGTTTTGACTTGGAAGTTCAATAGTGATGCTTCGAAGCAACTTCGAAGTACTATCCACAGCTCGGACTAGTCCCACATACACAGCCGGCTCACGCGGACTGCGGTATGTCATTCGACTCGAACTCGTGCACTATCAGCCACATAAAACATTGACCCAGGGCGACTGGACAAGTGAGCGCCATATTTCTGCTGGTACTGTATGCTGATCAGTCCTCTAGCGATGAATCTTAGCCCCGGTACGGTAGCGGGTAGCCCCACCTTAACGAGCGGTCTCCGCATGCGTCGGTTACGAGCTCGGCGTTGACTTGATTATTCAGTGGAACAAGAGTTGTTCAATCGCTCACAAGCCTGACGCCCGCGTGAACAGTATTATTGCAGCTGGATATGCGTTAGCGACCACTACTTGTAGCAGACAGTTTTACATATGATATCGAATGCGGGTCCTTCTCTAGACTCGCAACAGTTCTCAGAACTGAGAATCACTTAGTTTTTTTGTTGTTTTGGGCTGCTCTAGGAGCGCCACAGGTAACTACATAAGTACTTACTAGTAGGGACAAATGTGTTTCCATATAAGAACCGTCTTCAGAACCTCATGCATCAGATGTCCATCATGCGTGCATCATGGCCCAGCCTGAGTGCTCAGATCTTAGATCTCAGATCCATCATCCGACGGACTTCTAATACAGCTTTGTTGTCCACAGTCGCGAGGGCGACTACAGATGAGATATTCCTCAGGCTGTGGGCCCATCCTAGCATAAATATGCTATGTTCAAATGATACCACTGGCAACGGCTTCGCACGATTCGGTCCAACATGCTTCGGTCAATCCTTGGATTCACCACCAAGTCCCACGCTCATGAAGACGCAGAGAAGGAACTCACTGAAGTCATAGGCCTTTTCTCCAAATACCCATTGTATCTTGCAGAGACCGACAAGAGTGAGTTCAAGAATGAATGTGACAGGCACGTCTTTTATGTCGAATTATTCCTTTTCATTGATAATGTCTTCCGCAGACTCCAACACGAACTTCGCTTGTATAAAGCAGGGGAATCAAAAGCAAAACTAAGGAACGTGGATATAATTTTGAATGACTGCAGAGCCCTCAAATGCAAAGTTAAAGTTAGTACGACCCTGCTTCTCTTTTTTTAATACAGATCTGTGCTGATATCGAATTGCAGAAGATGATTGATGATCGTACAGCGGCTGCTGTGAGAGCAGAAATTTCACCTCCCATGGCAGGCGCAGGTGATGGCCATCGGATCGCATCACAAGAACCGAAAATACCATCACCTTTAGCACCTGCTAGAGATGCATTACAGATAAAATCTAGCAACTCAAACCAACCACCGAATGTCGCAACCAGAACGTCACTTCCCACAACATCCACAAGGATGTTGGCCACTGATAAGGCTCGTCTCGAACCTCAGTCAGGCGTCCCTTCGACCAATCCTCGTGCTGGCCTTCCTAAAGGTGCGGGACCTTGCGTTCCAAAAGTCAAATCCTGAACGTTTCTTAGTAGGACATCCGAGTCGTATTCCCGTGCAAGTTAACTTGAGGCAAGCATTTTCCCAAGTTCAGTCGGGAATCTCGCATGAAGTGGACTCGATGGTCATGGTGGGCGCAAGTGCGAAGTGCCCGACTCTGAATATCGACTCCCCAGGTAGCATCGGTGCTAGTACGAATTTCGATCATTTATCTTGGAAAGCGTTGACAAACTCTACCACAGCAATCATCTCGCACGGGCCCCAGGTTGCTCAACCTCAACTGGCACCTCAGCCCGCTCGCCCTCAGAGAGCCGCTGGCAGGCGTGCACAACAGCAACCCGGTAACTTCATGAACGGAGCATATGTGAGCCATGGTTCCATGATATTCCGAAATTCCAGTGTGATGGGTCCTACGTTAAATGTTAACGCCAGAAACTCTTCTGGGGCTGGTGAGTACTTTCTGTCCAGTTAAAATGTCGAATCAGCTTACAATCACGTTGCACATACGGCAGTGTTTCATTGTGGTGCTCATCCCACAAGAGCTTGATAAAACGCTGGCGAACAGGGATATGGATGAATCTATCCATATAGGGAGCACCGAGACATTGTCCGGGTCTATATATATGTCGAACCATTACTTATAAGAACTATGTAGAATGTCGCAGCCTGAATTTGGGCAATGATGTAGTCTTACAATTGGCTGTCGTTTGAGTTGTCGGAAGAAAGTATCCTATACTGTAATTAGGCATTCCCCGTTTATGATAAAACAATCGGTGTACGTTGTCGAGAAAAACCTTACCGTGGTTAACCACATTAGCATCCATATAAAACCACACTGCAGTCGACACGATGATCAAAATTACGTGCTTTCACTAGAACGGCATGTATCTTGGCAATTGATACGAAGGACAAGATCACCATCCGTTCCCATGCGATTATCCGTGACATCGTGTTGTCAATCTCATTTGTACACCGCTTGCGATGCTACTAGTATCCCTGCGTGGGTCTTAACCACAAGGCGGGACCTATTTTCTTGTAATGTCCGGCTCACTGATACGCGAGCACCTCGGACACCCTTCAAGCTTCATATGCCAACAAGGGACAAGAATCTATTTGAACTCGAGTTCCTTTTAGGTGATTTCTAGTTTTGACGCGCTGAAGCGCAGTGGGCACCGACCCCCCCAATTCTAAACTCCGCGAGTTTAAGCCTATCGCTCTTCCTTTTCGGACATCCAGCAAGATTACAATTCTATCTCCGCGCTAGCGGTAGAAACAGAATCATGCATTCCTAGTTATGAGATTTACTGGTGAACGAGAAGAGTGCTGCACGAACAAGAGTTGGTGTGAACCTTTTAGGCGGATCCTAGCACTGATGGATTTTGATTGTCCACTTTACTTAAATACGTATGACCCGCCAGAGATTCCAAATTGCCTTCTGTCTTTCGACTAGGTATTTTACTACGTAGTCAGCCATGTAAAAGCAAATCGCGACACGAAACTCATTGGCTTGCTCGATGTCAAGGGACTACATGTATCTGATCGGCAATGAGGTGCACTGCGGTATTGCAGAGTGCGCTTCATTGCGGAAGACGGGGTGTGGCCGATACACGCTTGACAATAAAACCTATTCGTCGTCTCCAATGAGCAGCCCCACGATACACATGCTCGAAAGGACCTTCGTTGATGGCAGTGACGCGAGACCGCAGTTTCCATGTGTTAAGGTTTTGTCGAATCAAATCAAATCGCTCGACCGCCTGCTCCATTGTAGGCCTCTTACTTGGGTCATCTTGCACCATGTCGTCCACGAGAGGTTTCAAGAACTCGAATCCTGTTTTGATCTTTTCGATCGCTGTAAGCTTGAAAAAGAGAGCTTCGGGCGAACACTTACATCCAGGAACTGTTCTCTGATAATGTTTCCGAGATAGTAGACGTCGGTGGGGAAGGGGTTCAGCAGGACATCCATATTATTTTGAAATTCTGGCACCGTCTTGTCACCCCCAAGTACCGGATACTCGAGTGGGTTTTCGTCATTAGCATCGTACTGGCGTGATAAGCCGAAGTCAATAAGGTAATACTTTGGGGGTCGCTGAGTGCGTGTGTAGTGACTCGCGTGACCGCTGAAGTCCCGCTTCATGTGCGGCTTGACAGGGTGATATGGTTCGAAGTAGAGGTCTTTGGCGTCCATCATAACGTTCATCCACATGCAATCGCTGTTCTTCAGTTGGATAAGATCACGTAGCATGAAGTCTCAGGCCACGTACCAGTGTGCAATGCGGTGTTTGTGCATAAACAACAAGCCCTATTGTAAAGTGATGAGAGTACGTGCAAGCTCAGAGCAGGTTGACATACTTCAAAAAGTTGTCTAAGGCACTCCACCACCTCACCGAAGGTATCGAATGGAGGCTTGTTAAAAGCGAGTAGGAGTGGCATCACGATAATTTGGGTATCATCATCGTTGGGAACTGAGAGTACACTGAGAAATGGGACGCAGTGGTTCTTCGGATCAGACGCAAGCTTGTCCTCCATGAAATATTGCCCAATCTCTGCCTCATGAGGGTGCTCTGAGTGCCTGATCACTTTAAGAGAAACATACAAGCCGTCAGACAAGCGGGTTGCATCCATAATTCGACCAAACTGTGGAACTGTCAGCTAGCCAAAAGTGCAGCTAAGGTTGTTGCCTCACGCGCATGACCTGTCCATCTTCACAAGCTAAAGCATTGCGTTTGGAACCCTCCCAAGATGGGACCCAATCCGGAGCATACCGTGGCCGAAGTAAGTACCCTTGATCTTTTAGCCATTGATACCGTTCGCACCACCAAGTCTCCTTTGTGGACAAAGCTCCAGGTCTGCGTTTGGGTTCTGTTCCGAAAGCTGCGAGCTCTTTTTGGACTCGGAGAGCCTTCAGTCTCTCAAGTTCCGCTGCTTCCTCAGCCTTGAGTTCGGCCCTGGTCTTTGCGCTCTTGCTCCGTGGGTTGAGCACAGTTTTAATCATACGGAAAGACTGAGAGAAGGTGTACCACAAGGTGACCACCCAATGTTGACAGAAGGAATATTGAATGCATAAACAGTTGTACACATAGACTCACACACCGAAAACAAAGTTTCATGGACAATATTATGTATTCTCATATATCGGTTCCTGCCGTCACAGTTGACCCCCCGCGAAACTAGTGTTAAATAATACTTCACCAGCTTAACCGTGAAGCCTGAATATTTGGATTCCCAAAAATCTTTAATATCTCGAGCATACATATATATAGTGTGCAACGCTACGATGCCGGCTCCTAGCCTAATAACCTTCAAATTATGACCTCCCAGCAAAAACGTCGGACACTCCTTATACCTGTTAACCTTGGCTCTCCCGCTCGATATGATCGGTCTATTTTTCCTTTGATGAGAGTCAAAGGCAAAAGCCCCTCTCTTCAAGAAGTGGATTTCGTCCTCGAGGGAACACTGGACGAGATCTTCAAGATGCGTCATATGGCAGGGAACAAAGTTGAGCTTCAACAACTTGTCCTTGATGCCAAGGACGAATATGATGCGTGTGTCTCTCCGTATACTTGCCAATGCCATTTTTACTGAATAGCATACAAGGCTAAACTCAGAAAAGACGGAGTTGGAAGAACGCCGGAAATCCTTAAACCCGATCAAGTTGTTCTCTACCTATCGTTCGATCCGCTTACTCGCGGAAGCAGGAATAGCTTTGTGGCTGGAAACCAGGGTATAGTGAGGCCTTGATTTTTGTCACATATCTGATGAAGTTCCCAGTCCACGTCGCAGAGGATGAGAAGGCAATTGCTCTCCGTCGACGCAGAAGATATGCAGCCTGTAGATTGTTCGTTCAATTCCTGCTCGCTCCTGCGGCTTAGAACTCATAGCTAATGCAGATGATAATCTGCCGTCTGACGCTCGCATAAGCGGGATTGCATTGTCGATAGAGGCAAGCATTCAACTGGATGATACCACCGCTTCATATTTCACCGAGGCTGCCAGTTTAATTGCATCCCAAATGGACCTGCTTTCTGATGGGGATCCATTCACGGACACTTATGAAGCGGAAGACTGTAAGAACAACATCACGCACGCTAGCTGTCTCCACACTCACATATATGATCAGTGAGAACCAGTGCCGTCCCAGAGCACAGTTCAGCGACGAATTCTTCGACCGATAATGGAGTCACGTCGTCCACCAGTCCAAGTCCTCGTCTTTCTGATGCATCGTCCCCTGGCTCTCCGTCATCGAGTCGAGGATCTGGCAACAAATCTTCCAAAATAGCTACATTGATTCGAGATCTGCAATACAAACGCCGACTCTGAACCATGATGGGTCACACAATCAAGGGTCATGTTAGTAGAATCTACATTTTTTGTG
Organism: Suillus ampliporus; assembly: GCA_016584345.1. Taxonomy (NCBI): domain Eukaryota; kingdom Fungi; phylum Basidiomycota; class Agaricomycetes; order Boletales; family Suillaceae; genus Suillus; species Suillus ampliporus. Next base: position 11,754 of record JABCPV010000173.1, read on the forward strand.
TCGTGGGATTCTCTCATGATATATCTTCAGCTGCTAGCCGCTGGCGGTATCAATTTCGAGCTCTGTTTGTAGACAATAACTTCCAAAATGGTAGTCATCGCATGGAAGCATGGTGGTGGGATGTTGGTTACGAATCGCAGCATCTCTTGGCGAGAATACACCTGTATTTCTCCGGAACGTGCGCGGAAACTAATGATTTTGATGAATTTAGAACTATGCTTAATGTAAATGTCTAAATGTTTATTTCCCTGACATTGAATGGTTTGTCAATTGGAAGCTTAGGAACAACGCGACCCACATTGAAGATGGACGAGATACTGTCTTGTGTAGCGATGTAATTCAAACTCTCCGAATGGCTGTGCGGACATTAACAGTACTGCATTTTCGTGCTCAGCGACCGATTTTTATTTCTCTGCGCTTGCGATACACTGCTAAGGCCATCCTCATGAAAAGGAAAGGTGACATGGGTATATAGCTTGTGTGCATGTGTTCTGCCACGACGATCTTTTGAACTTGTTCGGCGGGGCGAGGTATAGCTGAAACACGCCTGACTGCAAAGCCTATCCGCCGCCGCCAATGTCTAGTTCCACGATATATATTCTCCAAAAGACCGTCGTCTGGGGAAATAACACGAGAACCACGTGCTGAGTTGCTGTCGGATCGAGTCAAACCGCTCAATTACTACCTCCATGGTGGGCCTCCTGCTGGGATCATCCTGCACCATATCGTCAACGAGAGGTGTCAAGAACTTGAACCCCGAACTCGTCTTTGTTGCCATTATAAGCAATGAATCCAAGGTGCAGATTTACAGTTGCTCACGAGCAGGAACTCCTGTCTGATGATGTTTCCGAGATAATAGATGTCGGTGGGGAAGGGATTCATTGGAACGTCGGCGTTCTTCTGGAATTCCGGCACTGATTTGTCACACCCAAAAATTGGGTACTCCAGTGGGTTTTCCTCGGTAGCATCATCCCGGCGTGACAAACCGAAGTCAATTAAGTAGTACTTTGACGGCCGCTGAGTGCGGGTAAATGCATTGCATAGTCACTGAAGTCGCGCTTCATGTGAGGCTTAACAGGGTGATAAGGTTCAGGGTAGAGGTCTCTGGCACCTCACCGACGGTATCGAATCGAAGCCTGGTAAAATGAAGCCATAGAGGCATCACGATAATTTGCTTATTTTCCTCGTTAAGCACTGATACGACGTCGAGAAACGGAACACAGTAGTTCTTGGGATCGGAGACAAGTTGTTCTATCATAAAATATTGCCTGATATCGACCTCGTGAGGATGTTCCGATTTGTCCACCACTTTGAGAGAAATGTACAAGCCATCCGATTCGCGAGTTGCATCGATGATGTGACCAAACTGCGGAATGGCACTAGTGACTTAGCGGTGCAGTCAGACTCTTGGCGCCTCACTTCCAAAATGTGGCCATCTTCACAAGTACGAGGGTGGTGCTGTAAACCCTCCCAGGATGGTACCCATTCCGGAGCGTATCGAGGACGAAGTAAGGTACCCTTGAGCCTTGAGCCATTGATACTGTTGACACCACCAAATTTCGTATAGAGACAAATCTCCTGCCGCTGCCTGCATCCCGGTCCAAAAGCTTCAAATTCCCTTTGCGCTCTGAGAGCCCCGCGTCTCTCGAGTTCTGCTACCTCTGACGCTTTGCGTTCTGTCCTCGTCTTCGTACGATTCTTCGAAGTCATGGTGTTACCCATGCGGAAAGGTTAGGTATAATCAAGAACGAAAATCCGGAAGGGCCAAACTTTGTCGGTACTTTGTAAGCAAGGTAATTCGGATAAACATACGTAGTACCATGGACCCATTTCTAGATCACAAATATGTAAAGTACTTATTTCAGTACACTTGAAAATTCCTCAGATGAAATGATACGTATTACACCACACTGCGTGTTGTCCAAAAATTCCAGCGGCGGAAAGGTGGCTGGAATCTGGAGGGGTTAAAAATTTCAGCCATCTTCACCGTCAATCAAGTATCAGTCAGTCGTGAAAGTGTCGGAAATCTAGGGGTCTAATTCTTTTTACCCACCTTCAACACCATCAAGTATCAGTCAGCGATGACGATGTCGGAAACTTGACCCCTCGATTTCCTGTCGCGCTCGCCGCAGTCCTGATCTGCTAAACACTTATCTAAGTCCAAGAAAGGCAACCGACTATACATGCTAACGTCTAGATGCGCTAGGGGCCAGTGGTGGTACCATAAGGCGCTAGCGGAGTTTCAATCTATCTTGCTCTTATCCTGCATGTCGATTATCTGGCTTACCACCTTGACAGAACCACTGATTCATCCAGTACATATCTCAGCAGCTTTTGAACGAGCCTTTTGACGAGGTGAAAGCACAGATGGTACGTTTGCGCATTGTATATGGATGTTTTGCCTGATCTGCCTGCATGTATGCACATGGTACTGCCTCACATTCATTAGTAGCTGACTTCCTCAGTCAAGCTGCGCGAGAATTGTTGTACAAGCGTTCTGCAATTTACTCGGATGGCCCCGTTATTCGCGCCAATAAATTGTAAGTCTTGCCGGTTATCATTCAGCCAGTTCTTGATGATCAACCGACGAGGTAGATCTGGACTGGATTTCAATACTGTGCTCTTTCCGTATGGCGAGACTTTGTGACATCATTGCAAGATCTTCCATCAAGTCTTCAGAGCCGAAGCCTCTGTCTCATACTACAAGATGTACTCTTGCCACGCGAATGAACTAGTCATCAATCTTTTGGATGTCATCAGTGACTTGCGGAAACACAGCGTTCGTACTCAATTCATTGGTTTTTGACGTCTGGTCTAGTTGACAATCAAATAACTGTGCAGATACACAGCATCCCTGATCACAGCCGTGACATACGGACACACTTCTCGTGAAAAGAGACTCATTCCTTGCCCGAACGAACTCAATGATATTGGCCAACATATCATTTCTCCTGAGAGAGCCATCATGTTCATATCCTTTCCATTCCGTGAGTCCCTTAATGCTGTCGACGATGTTGATTTTAACATTTAACATGTCGGTTACAGTCGAAAAGTTGCCGCTTTGGTGCTTTGGTGGAGCCTTTGCCCTGATGGGACGCTGTAGAGAGTTATCTCAACAGCTTTTGAACGAGCCCTTTAACGAGGTGAAGGCACAGATGGTATGTTTGTGTATTGTGAATAGACATTTTCGCTTGATCTGCTTGCATGTAGGCGAATGGTACTGCTTCATGTTCATTGGTCGCGGACTTCCTCAGTTAAGTTGATGACAACGCTGACGAAGACACAATGAAGGCAGTTGCATTGATGGGATACGTAGGTAACGGTTTTTTCATCCGGACAGAATTCATCGCTTGATGTGAATCTTAATTAGCCGGTACAGACACAGTGAGTCATTACTTTGGGAGTCTCGATTGCTTCCTCCCTTACCTTCATGTCCCGCAGACTACATCCGTATTGCAAACATTCCTGTTGGCTATGGCGCTCTACCTGGCGGCAGCGCAACGCAGGGCGTAGGCGTATATACATGAGCGAGTTGTATTACTTAATATTCAATAATATTCATTTATGCATATATTGCAAGCTCAATTGCCATTTTGAGTCGAGCAGTACAATATAATATTAATAATTGCAGCTGTGGTCGACCAGGCCTTCCAGACCCAAGATATCCACCGTCAGATACTAATGGTTCAGAAGGTGTCGGTGAGCTGGCGGAAAAGCAGAAAAACAGCCATCTCTCTGCCGGAGGAAAACAGTGGCGGAAATTTGGCGGAAACATAAGGTCCAGATTGGTTTTCCATCACGTTTCCTCCAGCGGAAATTTTAGACAACACGCAGTGCCACCAACTGCCACTTTGGGCCGTAGAGATATAGTGTGAAATCCATTTGTAACACCCGGCAACCAGGCGGATACGAGCTTGAATATAGATATGGTACATAAATAAATAAATTATGCTGTAAAGCTCATATATCAGATCTTTATCAAAGGTTTTTTCTCACCTGGGCAACAGATTGGTTATAGCTCATATTCGGTCCGATTCAGGACTCGTCCATAGGTCTAAGTATCAAACCTATGGTATACCTATGAAAAAGCTCGCGTGAACATCCTGGGATAATCAACTCAAGGCTTGCTATCTTTCAGCATTTGTATTCTACACAAAATACACTCAGTTCTATGTACCTAAGCAGAGTGAAGGCAAATACATCATATAGAACTTGATTTTCACAAGAGCTGATTTGTGCAAAGTACATGTTACACTACAATAACTGCTAGATGGTAGAGACTGATTAGGACTTGGTGCAAAGACTTAGTGGAATTTGTGATGAGATGACTGGCCGGCTGTCATATATAAATTAACACCTCAGGAATACAAGCACTTATGGTCTAATGGTTTGCGCGTCTGAACGGTATGTGTTGGTTGCCAGCAAGCCCTTGAGTTCGAATCCGCCAAGTTACATTTTAGATTGTAGTGTAATTATTTTCTTCAGCCACACCACTGTTTCGTAGCTCTCACACAGCTTTAAACAAAACCTTTCACAGATATAGTGCGAAAACCATAGTATAAATATATCTCAGGGCTAGTCCACACCCCAACCATTTTAGGGCTCTACAATAGGGTTTTCGGCAGTTGGCGGTGTATGGTCTACGTCTATGGTCTATTGCTCTAAGCTGCTCCAATGAAGACTGCATCATTTTCGAGCTCCGCGATCATCAAATTTTGTTTACCGCGCACACATCGTGATCTGACAGACGGTGCCCAAGGATGCCCCGGACAATCGATGAATATGTGTAGAAGTTCCGCGGAAGCGTTCTTTTATGAATCTGTTTCAAATATTCCGTCACAGCTGAATTAGAATCCAGAGCATCCTAGAATGACCAAGACCACACAGACCACTCCACTGTCACTTGCAGAAGACTGGGTTTCGGTAGAGTTGATAGCAGCCACGTGCGCAGTACAAAGCTCTGATTCCAAGACGCAGAGGCATGTTTGATAGTCAACTTGCAAGTCAGGGGGCCTTGCAACCATATATGTATGCCACACCATGCATATATATATGCAGACACATGGAAATTCGTACTGTGCATATGAATGATCTATCGCAACAATGATATTGATCCCCCACCGGGAGTTCAGCGCAGCGTTTCGCATTGATGTTCAGCGATTTCAAGGAGAGGCGTGCATCCTTGAGAATTATGAATACAAAATTCGACTAGCCATCTCAAATCCGAGGAACGTCGCCCCATTCGCAAATGGTGAACTAGTGAGCGATGAGTTAGTAAAACATTTTTGAGGAATAAAATACGTACCGAATTAAAGTGGGTCCCAGACCACGTGTGAATGCACTAATTCCCTCAGTCCTCCAAACCTTCCGCACACAATCCCGCGCCGAAGCATATTTTTGTCCAGTAGAAGGGGTAAACCCGTCAGTCTGCATTCTAGATTTGATCATGTCTATAGGGTATATGACTGCCCAAAGCTATCGCGGAATTAGCTCGATGTACATGCATGCGCACATGCTGCTGGGTAAAGGGTGGGGAACTCACGGCGTATCCAGCTGCCGCACCGTACAGAATGGGATTCATAGGGCTGATCTGGTCTCGTCGTATGCCCTTCTGGGTCATTTCGCGCTGTACAAGCTTTTCGTATACCAAGAAGTAGACGCCATAGCCTGTCGCTTCACGTAGGAAGGTGACACACTGTCCTTTGAATAGTCCGGCGATGCCGTGTTCTGAGGCAATTTTCTTCATCGCGTTAAATGGGCCTTTATATGTTGGGTTCGTATTCGACTGCGTTTGCAGACCTAAAGAAGAGGTTAAATGATGTATGCTAGTCATTCAAAAGGGACTCACGAATGCGAATATGTTCCACTGGACCCGATACGATACCATTAGCAAGCCCTGCCGCTACTCCAGCAATGACCAGCTGCCCTCCACCAAGCATCTTTCCTTCTTCTCCCCCTTCACCTCTAGCTAGATTCTGAGCCGTAAACACCCGCTTGGCATACTCGAGTACTCCAAATTGTATTGATACGCAGACACCAATTTCCCAGCAATGGAGTCAACGTGCCCTAACAGAATGTGAGATAGAACAGCGTAGAGTGACAAGAGCAAAACCTTATAGAATGCAAGAGGCCCTTCGTTCTTCAAGATACCGCCAGCGCAATGTAGCATGCCGTTGTAAGTGCCCTTTGCCGAGGTTTGCATGCGCTGAGGGAGAGTCATAGTGGGTACGCAAGAATCCTTGCTCAGATCTTATAGCCACTCTCACCACTTTCACGATGTCGAAGGGTTTGTCCGACAAGGACCTAACACGCGAACTGAGTCAACACGTAGCACTGCGGCTATTTCACACACCACCTGAGCTATTCCTCCAGCGTTCCAGCCGCCAGGTCCTTAATCGTGTCGACATTTGCGTCTATCTATTCCTGAGGAAAATTGACCTAAAGAGCGAGTTTGAGAAGGTGGAACTTAAGCCTAAAACAACCAGCTGGTAGTTACCAATCGCGGAGTTTCACCGAGCAAAAGAGCACTTGCTGACTACTTACGGATGTATGTAACTCGATTCGCACTCGCTAGCTCATTGCCACGACTACGATACGTAGACTCTAGACACACAGAATAGCAAGTGTGATCTTAGGCCCATAAGACGGATAGTTGATGATGAAGATTTGAGTCGGTTCCGGTCCAGTAAGTAATACCGGTCCGTACCGAGTCTACCGACCAACTGCATCATCATAATCTTATAATAACTGTGATCACAGCTTCCATTAACCATCTCATACTCAGTGCTCATGACTGAACCTAAATCCAACAATATTGTACGGGACAGCGAACTTGACTACTGAGCACATTGGAGATGAGGAGGCAGATGAATGGATTGAAGAGGACGAAAATTATGACGACGATGAGTATGACGATGGAGAGGAAGAAGCAGAGGAAATTGCACGTCGGTTGAAGGAACAGTTATGGGCGGACATTAGCAAAGCGCAGGCAGACCGCGTAAATGTCACTACGACGACGTCAACTCCTAGTGCACCCCTACATGATGGTGTTCCGTCTGCGGTTTCTTCTTCAGTTCCGATCACACACCCGCTTCCCCAATCGTCTACGTCATCCAAGAAGGAAGAGGCCGCATTGAAGACGATGACGAACGTGCTGAACATAGCAGGAAAGGATCCTCTGGTTCACTCGACTCTGGCGTCTGCAGTCGTTCCTGGTGCAGGCAACAGCGTTCTGGAAATCCTCAATCACACCGTTGCCGCTGGGACAATTTCCAAAGACCTTGCAAAATCACTCAGCTTGACCCTTGTATCTCTGGCTCGCTCCGACGTTCTCTTTGCTGCACTGCGTCACTCTAATGCACCTGCACTGCAGCTGGACAAAGGCAAGAGGAAACGCGACGAGACCGAAGAAGAACGGCAGAGGAACGAGTCGCGAGCCTTTAAACGGCCAACTTTTGCACATGGTCACTTGCAGAGCCAGATAGCAGAGGCAGTTCGCGCTGTTTCAGAAACTCTTGCCTCCCATCCACCTTCTAACGGCCCACCAGATCCCTCGATCATATCCTCAATCCAGTTACAGTTACACCAAATATTTCTTTTCGCGGTTACCTCTTCTGCAAGGGGAGGACCTGAGACGAACGCCTTACAGGAGATCAGTGGACTCATTCAGGTGGTTGGAGTCCTGAGTGGTAGTCCCATTGGCCCTACCGCGGGCCCACCGAACGCCCCAATGCCAGATATTCAACCCCCTGGCGGATCGATGTATCCTCCCCGCCCTTGGATACCGCCAGGAGCTGGCCATCACCCCGTCCCTTTTAGTGACATTGGCACCGCAGTATACCCTTGCCTAGTGCCGGGTTGCCGCAAGATTTTCGCGCGGCTTTTTAACCTACGAGCGCACCAACAAGTGCACGCGGTACATAGGCCGTATCGTTGCACCGCATGTCCAGCCTCGTTTGCCCGAAATCATGACTTGAAGCGTCATGCAAAGCTACATGACAAGACGGGATACCAGTGCGCTGGCTGCTACAAGCTGTTCTCGCGGCGTGACGCAATAAAGAGGCACAAAAACAGCAGCGCAGCTCGTGGTGGCAAAGGGGAGGCATGCATCAACGCGGCAATCAAAGAAGTTGAACTGGATAAGGAGGGTGGGGAAGAGGCTCTGCGGGAAGGTCGAAGGACACGGATGTGGGCTGATATTGTGACGAACTCTGTGGCGTCCACAGCAAATTACGGAACGTTCGGTGATGATTGGGGCCCGGAGGAAGGGGAAATGGATGGCGACGTCATCGGCCATGCGCAAGGGGCTGTGCTTAGTCTCCACAAGACGTTGCAAGCTCATGTGTCCAGCGCGTTAGGAACAACAGCGGATCATAATGTCCCTCCTATGCATGTTGATCCGACTGGAGGTCAAGCGACCTTGGCTAGCGTCATCGCTAGGGCTCAGCTGCAGAATATGCCGGCTTCGCAAACTCAACAAGACAATTCTGCGATGGACGCTCTTAGCATGGCCGAACCGCCGTTTTTGACACCGGACGATGCTTCGAATAACGATTATATTGCTCCAACCACAGAAAGTGCAACTGTTTCTGCACCGCCGCTCTCGCTATACGGTCTTTCGGAAGAACAAGCGCGACTTTTGGAGCAGGCCATTGCCAATGCTGCGTCTGCAGCTCAAGCACAGGCAGAGGCAGAGGCAGCGTTGGAAGAACAAGAGGACTATGAAGAGGATTACGACGAACTAGAAGATGGTGACGTAGGGATCGGCTCAATTGTCGGGACCGAAATCTCTCCAACGTTGGGATCATAATCTTGTCTATGTATTGCAAACGCGCCAAGTATCAATCTCTGACAATTAGTACTATAGCTTTCTGCCACCTCCCAGGCATGTCCAGCAGCCTCCAGCATCTGTAATGCAACTAATCGTACAATGGGTGATACGGTCCAAGTAATGAATATATGTACATAGAATGCGAAGAACCTGAATGGCAATGATATGTTAGCAACATGAGTCATGAACTGAATTCATGAATGTCATCGCTTACCGGTCATGTCATCAAGGTGTGGACCCTACATCTTTCCCCGTGGTTTAGGTGATCTGGGTATTGCGTAGAGTTCTTTGCGTTTTGCCTCTGCTTGTCGCCAAAATTCTTGGCTTTGCGGAGATTCACATCGCCACGCCTCCGCAATGACTTGAGCGGGCGATAAGTTTGTGCGATATGATATCGACCCTTTCTTCCCATCTTGTTTGGGGCGAGGGTCGGACGTCATCGCATTCTAGAGTTCAGAAAACATAAGAGTTCAGGATTCCGAAATACTAGAGAAACCGATGTAGCAAAATTGGCGTACGGCAGCTCAAGGTTCAAACAAGTGGGACATGGACAGGAACCAGGGGATTGGACTTTATACAAGGTTTGGTTACTCGAACAAATCTTATTTCTGTCCGTCCGCGAGAGCAGGTCGATTCTCGGGGCAGACCAGGGCAGGCTCTTCATTGTTGTTCGCCCTAAATGGAAAGGTCAAAGCGGGCGGATAGACCACCGGACGGTATATCTAGGCCTTCTGCGATGAGCGCAAGACTTCGCGTAGTAGCCGAAAATGGAAAGTGAACAAACGAATTTCCATAAAAGGCAGTTTCAAGGCGGACGGCGCACGTAACGTTCATGGATCAGAGCGCTGTGTTAGAACGCCTCGTGCAAATAGGCATCAAGACATGTCATAGCTGATGTCGCGTACATTGTCTGCAGTTCACAGGGCAAACATTCGTGGTAGAATGACTTGCCTCATGTTCGATGTGATTTTCCGAACAAATCACATTGGAGGAGGGTGAGTCAGAGGACCAGCCAGACCCACGAGTGTGGCAAAGGCGGAATAGCGGGGGGCCTGGGCGTATCAGGGACATTACTTAGCCAACAAGGCACTGTTCTTCATTCTGATTGGAGTACCCGCCACGAAGCTTTGTGAAGTCGTCATTGGGTTATGATAAACCGGTTCATAGGCACGGGAAGCACGGAGAAGAAGCATTCTACTTCGAAAATCACCTCCAATCCGGTGGTAAGTGACTCTCATCCATTGTGACCCAAGTATGGGAAGATCAATGTACATTGTACAACCTCATCGGAACATATGGGTGAGCTGTAAAGAAAGAAGATAAGATCGCCGAGTACCTTCAGCTGTTTCAGTATATAGACACAAAGGACTGGTCCACGCGCTTGCAGTTGCAAAAGCCCGAATAGAACCGACGGTAACCAAGGTTTGATATGATTGTCATTATGGGCGGTCACTAGCTTAGTTCCGAGGAATGGAGGTGGTGGAATGCGGGGTAAATCGATGCTAACCACAAAATGATTGATATTATGGTCTGTCGAGATTTTAGTAGTCTTGTGTGCTACTGTGTGTCCTTGAGGGTCTCCGTCGGACTCCATAGCAGTGACGGAAACGGATAAAAATAGATTGACCGTGTCAACAACGTGTCAGCCGATCATAAAACCATGCGTGACTGTCCCACTCACTACACTATTAATTAGTGAACGGGCTGGCAGAGCTCGTGTATATACTCAGAACTCTAGAGGGAACTGTTTCACTTGTCTGTAATCATAGCTTTTCGAGCACTACGAACCAGCAACTTCAAGATGGGCGAAGCGTCAGTGTAATGATCTACATACGGGCCGCTCTGATCGACTCTATTTCTCAGATTTACTAATTTCTTTGGGGGATCACCGCTCAATCGTCTATCATGGCTGAGGACATCCCATTCATTCCTCAATGCAGTCGTCGTTTCACCTGCAACGAGGTGGATCTTATTCAATGGGGGCCAGCCGCTTATCGCTTCTCATCCTGGCACACAGAACCGAAGTCTGGCGCTGTTGACCACTGAGGACGTTAAGCCCTTGCTCGGCGCAGAGCCGTTCTTTGGACAATGCGAGCAGGAAGGAGAACACTGCGCACCTGATGTACCCGCTCTTGAGGCAGCTCGAGTCCGTGGACTACCAATAGTCTTCCTGGGCTTGAAAGAGGCGGAAACATCAGGCAGTGCTCTCCCATCTTCCGACTTCAAAGATCCCCATACTGCTGTTGAGAAACTCAAAGGAATCCCCGTACTTTTCCGTGGATGTTGTGGACCTTGATGAGAATAAGATTAATGAATTCATAGAGAACAGCGAGCTTGCAAAGGATGGCTCGACGCTGACTTTTCTCGAGCCACGTGCGGCGATGTCGAGCCTCGATGCATATACCTCAGCAATCTTTGCTGAGGCTCGGAGCATGGTAGATTGGAACCAAAGGAACAAGGCATGCATCAATATTTGCATAATGGAAGCCCTGTGCTAAAATGTAACGATACAGTTCTGCCCAGCCTGCGGTTCACCCGCATATTCCATGTGGGCCGGCTGGAAGCTGGCTTGTACGTCTCTACTTCCGTGGGCCGATAACGCGGACAGGAAACCTTGTCCCTCTGGGTTGGTCCAAACATTACACCGAAAACAAGCACTAATATGACATGAAGGCGAGGCCTGCATAATTTTGCTCATCCACGGACGGATCCCGTTGTAATCATGCTCGCCGTTGATGAATCAGGAGAGAAAATTCTTCTCGGGAGAAATGTTCGCGCACATCTTCAAGAAAAGGTGACTTATCTGACATGGCCCCGCAACAGAAAAAATTCCCCGCCAAGTTTTACTCTGCCCTTGCTGGCTTCATCGAGCCGGGCGAAACCTTCGAAGACGCAGTCAAGCGGGAGATGTGGGAGGAAGCTGGAGTAAAGGTCTGGAACCCCCGATATCACTCTGGACAACCTTGGGTATGTCGTCTCTGCGCTGCAGAACTTAAACATATCAACCCCAACATTTTAGCCATATCCAGCCAACTTAATGGTCGGCTTTTATGCGACAGCCTGATTCTTCTGCGCCAATCCGTACGGATCTGGATAACGAACTTGAAGGTCAGTCGTCTCCGGCTGAAACGTTAATCTTGTATCTGGATTCACAAATGTGCCTTAGATGCTGGGTGGTACACCCGAGAGGAAGTTCTTGCTGTCTTGAGGCATACTAGTGGGACCAACATGTCCCGTCGTGACTACAAGAAGATGGCGGAGATTCAAGACGGTCCCGATAGCAAGCCCGCGGCCACCGACACCCAGTCAGGTACAGTTTCGCTTGTTCACTCGGATCCGAGTATTAAGGCCAAGGAAGCAGCAATGACGAAACCTCAAGAGCGGTCTGTAGAAGATAATACAGACGACGAACCTCCATTCAGGATGCCTCCGGTAACTGCACTCGCGGGGGTTCTCATTCAGCATTGGGCAGAAGGAAAGATAGTATTAGGAGCGGATGCCAATGTGTCTACAGTGAAGGGTAATTTATGAATAAGTAGATAGGTAAATTCTATAGAAGCGCGACAAAGATGGGCGGTAGGACTCTTATGTTCGTTTAGAAGTATGTACTAGGGGTGAAAGAAGTGAAAGAATGTACTAGTGAAAGAATGTATTAGCGGTGAAAGAATGTACCAGTGGTGAAAGAATGTACTAGCGGCGAAAGAATGTACCAGTGGTGACATATCTAACACCCAACAGCATCGATGATAGAGTCGAGGAGCATATCGTTGTAATCACCACCCGCCTCCCACATTGAGAAACCGCGCAGCCCAGTCTTTTTAATAAACTCGCCCTTGGCAGCAAATGACTGGGTGTTGTCGAAGGAGATCATAACCTGTGAGGTCGCATTGTACACATACGGCTGTAAAGTAGTGAAATGAGCACTCGTCCTTCAGGGTGGAAAGCTCTATTTACCGTCTGACTGCACTCGTCATATCTGTAGTGAATGCCCTTAGCAGGCTTGCCTTCTTTGGTGAGGAAACCACCGTCGATGAGGCCCCAGAAGTTGAAAGTGCCACCTGAGCCCTCGTACACGCCACAGACATCGACACCACCAGTGTTATCCCATGCATCACCCAAGGGTTGATTCGAGGCATTGAAGGCGGGGTATGCGGCAAGCGTCTTCCCACCGGACACGAAGGCGTCAGAGGGAGAGACGCTGAACGAGTGACCATAGGCAGCAACACCAAGCACAATCTGGTTGGCCGGCATCCCTGCGTCTGTCCAAGCCTCGACTGCGGAGACGGCAGAGCCCTGTTGGTTTGCGGGCAAGGCGCAGGTGTCGTTCAATGGTGCGTTGGGCCCCACAGTCGAGGACCAAGAGCCCCAAACGTCGTAGTTCATCACGGCGACGTAATCAAGGACCTTCGCAAACTCAGTGACGTCAGTCAAAGGATTTCCAGTTGCGTCATGGAAGGGTCTCAGAACTACGGCGGCCGAGAGGGTGAGATTTGCCCCCACTGGGTTTAGGCGGAGCTCCTGGATGAATGCGAGCAGATTTGCCGTGTCGTTGACGCTTATGGCGTTGCAGCCGATTCCCTGACTGTTTGGGTACTCCCAACTGTTGGAAATCAAGGACAACTAAGATCAGCGTGTGAAATGGGTGTCACAAGAATCAACCTACTCGAACTGGATGCCATCAAGGTCGTATTGAAAAGCGAATTCTGCCACGGTCTTGACAAATGCCGTCCGGTTTTCAGCGGTGGCAAGGTTAGAAGAGAACCAAAGACCCCCAGTCCAGCCTCCGACAGCAACGTGGGCCTCAACACCCTGCGCGTGCCTTAGACATCAATTGTATAAACAGTAAATCTCCTTTGCTCACGTGTGCATGGGCCTCAGAGACGAACTGAGGGAGCAGTTCGCCATCAGAGCCGTCGAGGCTCAGACTGGTAACGTCTGGGGTGGTGACTCTAAAAGACATTATCGCGTCAATCAATCGCGTCAAAGCTACCGGCGTTTATGCCAATACTTACGCAAATGAGTAGAACAACGTGTTGTACTTCTCCCAGCTAATTGAAGAGAGGGGGAATCCTTCAGTGGCGTGCCAACCGGCGTACCAAGTTGCTACGACGGGTGTAGTAGAACTGGCGGCGGGCGCGCTCGCGCTTACAGCGGACAGGGCAAGAAGAGGTATAGCGAAGACAGATAGCATATTAATGACAAGGGAACTCGAGAGGCTGAGGGAGACTGTAATCGTGGCGGCGACTTCTTATAGCTTTTCGGCCATATACATCTTTAGTGGAATCGAAATTGCGTTCGGAGCTAGATGGTACATCCACTGCTAACCCGATCGATTGACCACTGATCCAGTACCATGGAAGCGGCCCGGCCGCCCCGATCGTCGGTGAGAGAGCCTCCAGGCTCAGAGCATCGGGAGAGAAAACAGTCACTTCATAGAATAATATTTACTGATGACAACACTGTGCAGAATTATCAGCCGATCATTCCATCTTTACAACATTGCCTGCAAGACCCCGTCACCCTCTCTTAGTATACATTCTCCTTTGAAAAGTACACGGTCGGACAGCCCGTTGTCTTTGATGAACTGAACGCAAGTAAGATCAGTTGATCCTGGCTGGCACCAGACAGCCGGTATCGAAAGCTCCTTGACTTGTTTGAGCAGATCGATAGTGATCTTGTCAAACACGTATTCAGATTGTGAAGCTGCGAACGTGGCAACGTACTCTACCTTAGCGGGTGTGATTATACTCAGTGACGTTTCGGTTGGGTTAGGAAGGTCATTCAGGGATCGTATGGTCTTTATGCCCTCCAACTCGTCATTTGATGGGTGGACTGGGGTTACTGGCTTGTTCCGCTGGATGTACCATTGCAGAACCTATAAATTATATTGTAATGTCTATGACAAATCCTGAAACCAGGATTACCTTCGTGCCAAACTTTGACTGGTCTGTGGAAGCACCGACCACAGCGTAGTGCGGAGATGACAGAAAGTGCCTTTGCGTTTGAATAGTGTTAGCCATGGAAGAAGGAAACCTGAGATGCATATCGTGAAGCATGTGAAAGCAACTTAAATATTAATGACGTTGCGTTTTCCGTGCCCAACAAGGAAATTACTCCATTCAGTGGTAATGCCGATGCGAGGTACGGGCACATCTCGACGTGTTCACAAACTTTTATCAAGAGCTAAATAAGATTTTACAGCGGGACGTGGAAAATCTCAGTCTGAAAAAAATAAAACACTGATATCTGCGAGCTCCATCGAATTAGAAGAGTACAGCTGGTGTGAATAGAAATAAATAAAGATCTTACCCGATGAAGTTTACTGACGATTTTGTTACAGCGGGAATCGGTCCCCGTTCTCGAGGAAATACCGAAGGTCGTGCGCACCATATTGATGGCGGGATTTCGTTGAACCGTGCCACGACGATGGTATGATTCACCGCCGAAATACACGACGCGGAGGAGTAGCAGGTCACCGGATAATAATTAATCGGAGCAAAATACCACATGCTAATCAAAGAGGAACAGAAGAAGATTGCGAGGAAAGGTGCAAGGTTATGTTTCTATTTCTGTCGGGTTAACTCAGGCAAGGTTGAAACAGAGTAGAGTTACGAGCAATGAAAAGAAGAATCTCAGAATGCGACTCGATGAACTTTCGATGAACTGTCGATAGACCGCATTATGAGTCTTTCCTTCCCCGCAGCCTGCTATGAAGTTAACATGCCATTCAATGTCTAAGAATGAGGTAAAGAACCGCACCACGAACGAAATATCGGTGGTCAGCTGCCTGTCCATCACATAGTGACCCAGCTAGATTACAGTGCCTTGTCAGACTCAGAAGGATGGCAAGACAGGGCTGCGGAAATAATCATAAAAACAAAAGAAAAAACATTACGAATTGCCGTAGAGTCTAAGGGAACATTCAAGTGAGTAAGGTGCACACATAAGTGCATAAGGTTGACAATGGCAATCGTTCATCAATATGCATCTTGCAGCTTGGTTGCGGCCCACCGCAGCCAAGTGTTAATGCATAACTTCAACTTGCAAAACATTGAGCATACCGTATAAGCGAGTCGTGGGAGAGTCGCGCACGGGCCAGGTCGAAAAGATATATAAACCTTTCACCCAACACCTTGAATCCTCAGAACATACTCAGCTAGGATCTATTTTATAGAAACTAACTCGAGTCTCGCATGTTTACTCATGCCACATCCTTTAAATCCACTCGATGACAACCGCGCTCTCTCGTTCGACAGAGAACATGGCCTTTGCGGTAACGCGGGGTTTCGAGGACGTTTGGTTCTGTCCTTTGCGCGACTGCTTGCAGTTTAGCGAAGTGGAGCCAGCGAGTCGAGCGTCTGTCTGATGGATTCCTAGTTGTACATGGTTGTGTTGAATATAATTTTGCCATATCAAAAAACTTCTGATCGTCCGCCTAAGTGTGCTGTTAATGTGGATTGATTGTTAATGTCGAGATCATGTCATATCTTAACCTCATCACCGTCATGCATCGCAGTATGCCAACCGCTTAAGCATGTATTTGATACTTGGTCTCGTCCAATTAATACCATGAAATCTTTCAATCAGTCCGCTTTACCTCCCTGGTTTTCCAATGCAACTGTTCGTCATATCACATATGGCATCCTCATCGGGTTTACGTTGTCTGTAACGTCGACGGCCATATCAACATATTGGCGTTCTCAACGACGTCAAGGCCTCTCGCAGAAGCAGTTCGACTTTCGGCCAATTGAGTTGCGAAGTGATGAGGTCCTGCATGGAGTCACTGGACTGATAGGTGCGTGATTCGACCGCTCGAGCGTTCTTTGGTCAAGATATCAAAGTTGACCTGTTGCATCCAGGAAATACGCCTTTGGTGAGGATTAACTCGTTGAGTGATGCTTTAGGAGTCGAAATTCTTGGAAAAGCGGAGGTGAGTTTCGAGCCAGACTCTGTCCCTTCAAGATCTTCAACATTCGGCCATCTGTAGTTTGTGAATCCCGGAGGAAGTGTCAAGGACCGAGTTGCTCTGCGCAGTAAGTTAGTTGCGCAGCAATCGACCTGGAGCTCATTACTCTGTGACGTGAAGTAATCGAGGATGCTGAGCGGCAAGGCTTGCTGCACCCTCACACTGGATCCCGCATCTTTGAAGGCACCGTTGGATCTACTGGCATCTCGATAGCAACGATAGCGAAAGCAAGGCAAGTGACCCTATTTCTGGTGCTAGAATGTACCCGTCTAATAGCATGATGATGCAGGGGATACGATACAAGTGGGCAATTCCTGGAGCTGTTTGACCTCTCTCATGTTTCTTAGCAATTATCATGCCGGACGATGTGGCCCATGAGAAGGTGAATGCGTTACAGGCCCTTGGAGCTGATGTCCAGCGTGTTCGTCCCACCAGCATCGTCGACAAAAAACAGGTGCGAGCTCATATCGGGGTCACGCAAACTTTTATTTACCATGTTCGTCATGATAATCGCAGTATGTGGTGAGCATTCCTTTGTCGAGTAAAATAACGCAACAGATAAACTTTGCGAAAAGAATATCGCTAGGCGAGCAGCCATCGAATTCGGATGTTCAGATATAGTGAAAAGCTTGGACGACGCCCATATCAGCCATGAGCTCCAGACAGGTTCTCCATCTGTGGTGGTCACGACTACCTCGTTGCACGTCCACGCAGAAGGCACCGTTAACGACCCACTGGATGAAGATCTGCAAAGCAAGCCAAGGGGATTCTTTGCCGATCAATTCGACGTGCGTACTTCGATAAATAAATGGCGTGCTATACTCAAAGACGCACAGAATCATAGTAACTTTGAAGCCCATTACGACGGGACTGGTCCAGAAATTTGGCGTCAAACCAATGGTCACATTGATGCATTTGTATCTGGAGCAGGTGCGCAAATGTTATGTTGAAGGTGTACGTGGTTTCAATGTTACGATTGCAGGGACCGGTGGAACGATTGCAGGCACTGGGCGATTTCTTAAATCGAGGGATGACGATGTACAGGTTGTCCTAGCGGACCCAGATGGGAGTGGACTCTATAACAAGGTCGAAGTCGGTTTTACTTGGCTGCCTCACATTCTCTCATCCACCTTCAGGTCAAGCACGGCGTGATGTACGACCGCAGAGAAGCTGAAGGCACCAAACGGAGGCACCAAGTTGACACAGTAGTCGAAGGGATGTGCGTATACAAACATCATTTGCAACTCCCGTCTGACTTATCTCTGTAGAGGAATCAACCGCATGACGAACAACATCGACCTTGCGATCCCGATTATAGACGATGCGTTCCGGTGCGCCAAATTGTTGATCATCAATTTTTAATGAAATCTTATCGATGACAAAGGATAAGTGACGTCGAAGCGGTCGCCATGTCGCGATACCTCGTTCAGAATGATGGTCTATTTCTGGGCTCCAGCAGCGCCTGCAATTTGGTGGCATGCGTCAAATTTGCAAAGAAAAAGGGATGGCGGGACGGTCAAACACTTGTCACGATCTTGTAGGTTCCGCTGAGAAACCCGTGAAACGATCGTGACTCACCATCTTTCTAGGTGCGACTCTGGTAACAGACATTACTCCAAGGTGAGCGCGTGGTATCCTGAAAAAAATCGTCTCTAACACTCGTGTCTGGGCCTGTCATCAGTTCTGGTAAGCAAACCTTCATCTGACCGGAGATTCGCTGACGCGTGTGTAGGAATGATGACTACTTGCGTAAAGCTAATATCCCGGTCGACCGCAGTCTAATCGATGATCTGATCGCCCAACCTGGCTCGGGAGGTTTTTCACCTCAATAATCAATCAACAAGTTGCATGGCGGGTAAAAATGTAGGGGAGTGCTATGGTACAAATGCTACTTGATGAAGCAAACAACTGGATGGAGATGTCTTTAAAACGTTCTGCCCGATCGCTAGCGATTCGGGGGCAGTAAAAATCGTCGCTACTTGAAGAGCAATCGATTACAATGTTCTCTCCATCACTCAGGCTGTATTTGCTTATCCGCCGACCCTATACAACCCTATGCTCTATCTCCCAGGGCCCAGGCACAACCATTCTACCAAATTAATTGACAAAACCCACAACTTCCGCCAGCAGCACTATTTGCCAGACATAAAAGCAAGCAATCGTCCTACCGTGTCCCCACTCTCAGAGTTATTATTCCGATCTCATAATCACCTCGCACAAACAATGCATTTCTCCTTCCTCGCCGTTGTTGCTGCTTTGACAGCATCTATGTCTGTTAGTGCATGCCAAGAACAGTATGGAACTTGCGGCACGGGCTATGAACCTTGCTGCTCTGGCCTTACCTGTCAGCCAGGTGGAACTGTGAGTCTGAGCGGTTTCCTTTGCATCCAGGATCCAACCCCATGACTCACCATTTATGATTTGCGCCTTCAATGCTAAAAGTTTTACCTCCCATACTGCGATTATTGATGAGCTGGAAGCCGTGACGTCAACAGGTTGCGATGTGACTCATGTGAGTCATTTTTCTGCTTTCTCTTTGCCGCCGTGGCTGATGATACGATACGTAGTTCATCCATCGTCGAATTACAGCTGTGATAACTTATGTCAATTTGATGTCAATCGCAAAATTCTCGTGGCGCTTGGGACTAAAAAGGAAATCGATAGAACAACGCGTCCTGGAGTCTGGACGCTTGTAAGGAGACTTCCTGTATTGGTTTGACCGTGAGTTGGTTCGTCGCCGCTCGCGACTCGTTCGATTCTTCGCATAGCCTCCGTCGAGATGGCCAGACAAGAGATTGATTTATTTGCTCGAAGCACTGTTCACAGCGACTCCTCGCTGAACCTGACCAAGAACTAGGCCCTTGGTGCCCTGTGCTGTGCACTGAACGTCTTGCCAGCGATCTCGCGGGGACTGAGTATCTCATCGCCAAATTGGGCATGAGCAAACTCCTTTGCGAGGCTCGAAAGACACTCTGCCGTGGGTTCTTTAAGAAAGGCGCTCATAGTACTGCAGGGACATGATGGCATGCACGCCAAATCCATGATATGATAACGCGCAAGCTGTGTTCATGTTAAGAATTGAAGACCCAAGTACTTGGTTGTGCCAGTAGTTGTGCACTTGCACCCCCTTTAACTTGAGAAATTTGCACGTCGACAACGTGGTTACGTGATCGACAGCAAGTACTTGACTTGGCTCAACACACTTTCGTTCAATCCATCGATGTTTATTAGTACCATTCAAGTTGTCTGTCACGAACGGGGGTCGGGAGGGTGTATGGAATTCTGAACTCTGAAGTATATGGTATATGATGTTCAAGTTCTGCGCTGGTCATTTGACGTGTTGATTACTTGGTAATCAGCCAACGGAGCATAGACCAATCATGCATCCTGGATCATGTCTTCAAACAAGTTGATCGTATCAATTAATTCGACGATGAACTACGTATCACATCATCAAGCACGGCAGCAAAGCGAAAGCAGAAACATGACTCACATCACGACCTGTCACTCAGGCTTCCACTTCATCAAGAATCATTCAGTATCGCAGTATGAAGTGAAATCCTTTTAGCGTTGCAAGGCGCAAATGGTGAGTCATAGGATTCGATCTTGGATGCAATGGAAAATATTCATACTCACAGATACACAAATAAGGCCAGAGCAGCAATCAGCGTTCGTGGTGCAAGTCGCGTATTGCTCGTCACATGCACTGACAGACATAGATGCTGTCAAAGCAGCAACAACGACGAGGAATGAGAAACGCATTATTTGTGCGAGGTGCTGTGAGATCTGCCCAGGGAGATCTCGAATAATAACTCTGAGAGTGGGGAGACACCATAGGAAGACAGTTTTTATGTCCTGTAAATACTAGTGTTGCGGGCAGAAGTCGGGGGTTGCGTCAATTAATTTTCCAGAATGGTTAGGCCTTGGGAACAGCGGCGATCGCGAGAGTGTAGGCAGAACTTGGGGTAAATCCCAGGATAAACGGATAAACAGACACAGCTTGAGTGATGAAGAGAACATTTGAGTATGCAAGGTACCGTAAGGCTTCTTCCACACGTTAATCACGGTTGGTCTTTGGAATGGATATAGGCAACTCGGACTCTAGAGTCATTTGCCTTGTAAGTAGGTAGGAGAAGTACTAGACTTACACCGCAAGGCTAGCTCCACCGGGGGTTATTGTAGACAGGATAATGCCAGATATAATTGAGTGCAAAAACGAACCGATGATTGAATGTGAAGTGCGACACTGAGTGCGATAAGAAATGCGATAGGAAAGCTCAATTTATCCTAGTATTGTCGGGCGATGTAGCGTTGGACCTGAGGCCTGAGCCTCGAAACCTGAATGAAGTTCCTGCAACATCGATCAAAGTCAAACGTCACTTGCCCGTGGAACGATCGTGATTCGCCATCTTCCCAGGTGTGACTTTGATAACAGATGTTATTCCAAGGTAAGTGCACGGCATCCCGAGAAGATTGTCTCCGCTTTTTCGTCTGGATGTGTTACCAGCTCTGATAAGTAAAACTTCGTCTGGTTGGAGATTGCCAACGTACTATGTGTAGGTGGAGATCTTTAAACGTTCTGCCCGATTGCTAGCAATTCGAGGGCAGTAAAAATCGTCGCTACTTGAAGAGCAATCGCTGATAATGTTCTCTCCATCACTCAGGCTGTATTTGTTTATCCGTCGACCCTATACTCTATCCCCCATGCCCAGCCATTCTACCAAATTAACTGACAAAACCCACGACTTCCGCCAGCAGCACTATTTGCCAGACATAAAAGCAAGCAATCGTCCTACCGTGTCCCCACTCTCAGAGTTATTGTTCCGATCTCATAATCACCTCGCACAAATAATGCATTTCTCCTTCCTCGCCGTTGTTGCTGCTTTGACAGCATCTATGTCTGTCAGTGCATGCCAAGGTCTGTCCTCACCTTGCGGCACGGACTATGGGACTTGCTGCTCTGGCCTTACCTGTGAGCCAGGTGAAGAGGTGAGTATGAGCGGTTTCCTTTGCATCCAGGATCCAATCCCATGACTCACCATTTATGATTTGCCCCTTCAACGCTAAAAGACTTTCCTCCCATACTGCGATTATTTTTGATGAGCTGGAAGCCGTGACGTCGACAGGTTGCGATGTGAGTTATGTTTCTGCTTTCTCTTTGCTGCCGTGCTTGATGATACGATACGTAGTTCATCCATCGTCGAATTACAGCTGTGATGAGTTATAACTATGTCAATTTGATGTCAATCGCAAAATTCTCGTGGCACTTGAGACGAAAAGGAAATCGATAGAACAACGCGTCCTGGGAGACTTCCTGTATCGGTTCGACCGTGGCTTACCTCGTTCAGTCGTAGTTGGTTCGTCGCCACTCGCGACTCGTTCGGTTATTCGCATAGCGTCCGTCGAGATAGCCAAACGAGAGACTGATTTGTTTGCTCAAACCACTGTTCACGGCGACTCCTCACTGAACCTGACCAAGAACTGGGCTCCTTCGTGCCCTGTGCTGTGCACTGAACGTCTTGCCAGCGATCTCGCGGAGTATCTCATCGCCAAATTGGGCATGAGCAAACTTCTTTGCGAGGACCGAAAGACGCTCTGCCGTGGGTTCTTTAAGAAAGGTGCTCATAGTACTGCAGGGACGTGATGGCATGTGCCGCCAATCTATGATATGATACCGCGCAAGGTAGAAGGAACGACTGTCTTCCTTCTATTTGGTCTGACTAAGGGAGACTACGCGCAAGGTGATTCACCATCTTCTCAGGTGTGACTTTGGTAACAGACGTTATTCCAAGGTAAGTGCACGGCATCCCGAGAAGATCGTCTCTGCTTTTTCATTTGGATGTGTCACCAGCTCTGATAAGCAAATCTTCGTCTGGTTGGAGATTGCCGACGTACTATGTGTAGGAATGATAATTACTCGTAAAGCTAACATCTCGGTCGACCGCAGTCTAATCAACGATCTGATCGCCCAACCTGGTTCTGGAGGTTTTCACCTCAATAATGAATCCATAAGTTGCATGGGGTAAACAATGTATGAGTGTATGCGAGTGCTATGGTACAAATGCTACTTGATGAAGCAAACAGCGGGATGGAGATAGCGAGGATGTCAAATTGAAGGCCATGGCGGGGCAGATATGCTAGGTGGTGTGGGTATTGGTCTGTGACCAAATCCGTTTTGACTGATGGGAAGAGTCCCTGTTGCGGGAGGATGTGGTGAAATACGTGATGCCACCTTGGATGGAGATACGCTTAGTGCTGTATGGGAGATGCCGTTCATACTAGGCAACATCGTTAGTGTCCAGCTAAGGGGGGAAGAACATAGACATACGAGGTATCCTGGGGAGCAGTAGGCGGCGGGTCAGGTGTAATTTTGAGGAAACCAGCTTGCACCAAAAAGTCCCAAACTCGAGCTGTCTTGTTCACATCGATCTTGACGAGATCCCGTGCTTCTCTGCGACGAAGCTTGCCTCCACGACGAGCGTACTCCCGGACGAGGGTCTCCTTGATGACAAGATACGGTTTGGGTAGGATGCGGAGTTGCGAACAGAGGGTCTGCTCAGCTGGGGTAAGCAAGTGCAAGGATGGGCTATTGGCAAGATTGAGAGGGGCGGCTGGATGGGAAGATGAGCCATTGTGCGATAAACTAGAATGGAAAAAACGAACGTGGTCTGCGGTTTGGAGGTCCTGTTCCAGCGGGTGTCCCGATTTTCGGAGTTGAATCTCTCTCGTGACTTTTGCGACCTTCCGATTCTCCTGAAACAATGTCAGTAAAGAAGATATACAGAGAGAATGAAGCAATGACATACTCCCGCTGCCTCCAGCACGAAGCTGTGCCAGACGTTCCGAAGAATAATAATCGCGGGATAAATTTGCTTTCGCTTGAGTCTATCGTACAGGTAAGCTGCCTTACTTGATGAACCAGTTACGGTGCATATCTTACCCGGCGAACGGAGTCAACGTCAAACTTATCGATATCGGCAGGAGTAGTAAGTCCCATTCGGCGATAATGCTGCAGTTCTTGTATTCTCTTCCTTAACATGGCTTCGTCTGTTGAAGCAACATCATTAGCGCCTATCCACCACAAATGTTAGAACCCCTTACAGAGAACATCAACGGCGAAAACTTCGAAATCCTCGGCAGTCTGGAGTCGAGCGAACGGTCGGAGCCGCTGAACGATGTCCTTCTCTTCCTTCGGGCGTTTCTTTTCGGCGGCTTGCATCTGAAACAGAAGTGAGCATATGGCGTGCATATACGCGCCCACATACCTTCTTGTATTCCAAGAGACCTCGTTCGTATATGATAGCCTTAGCTTCTCGTCGCTTGTCAAGACGCTGATTGTACATCTCCATCAGAGTTAGCTTGAAGGCGAGTGAATCTTCCGTCTCATATGGAGGAGGAAGCGTCGCTTCTTCCGCATTTGCGTCGTCCTCCGTTGAACCCTGCTGTTCGCCGGATGGTTCCTCTGACTTGACGTGCGAATCACCGTTCATTGGATGATGTCCGTTACCATTCGCGATGCCATTGACACCATTGGCGGGTGGCTGACTGCTGTTCCTTGAACCATCGGCAGTTTTGCGCTCTTCATGCATGCGCGCCCTGGCGCGGACATCTGCGTCATTTTCATCTTCCACTATCTGGTCGCCGCCCCATGCATGACATATTCCAAATTCGAGGTCTTTTACAAGATCCTCCGCTTCATTATCGAGCTCGTGTTCGAACTCGAGCCTACCAGGGAGGAAGGTGGCAATTTCATGTACCCCAGGGGCGGAGGTTGGGGCTACCTTAGGCGGTGGAGGTAGAGAAGTGGTCATGGTTGACATTCGTCTGCGTTTGCGAGCCTGGAATTCCTCTGGGTCGATATTGAATTCGACATCCATCCGCTGAAGCACGTGTCACTTATTGAAGGTGCAGATTTGAATCATATACGTACAGGAAGCGGCCAATCGGGGGAATCAACATATACGCTGTTGTAATGTTCTTCAACATCTTCTTTGGTGCGAGTACCAATGTGTTCTGCGATCATCTGCCAGTTTCCAAGACCCTCCTGGGATATTCCCTCAATAAGTAAGAGCTCCCTATAGATACGTTTCAGACGGAGCGATGACAAAGCCATTAATAACTTACTCATCTGCTCCCCAGTCAGCAGAGAAAATTGGATATGAGTGAAGTTCCTAACATGCCGATCAACGCAAGAACGTGCAGCAAACAGGAATATGTCGTACAACAACGCGGTATGCATGACCTGGTTTATGCTTGGCGAACTCTTTGCCAGCGCAAAAGCAGGCGGGGCAGATATCCACACCATCTCCTGGCTCACAGACAGGATCGGCGCACTTTATACGAGCGGAATGCGTCAAGTCGCATTGACAGCAATCGCATTGAATCTGCAAGCCCGGCTCGTTTACAGCTGCAGGGTGGGTTTACGTAAATGAAGCGTGAGAACGGTTTTTCATCATTGAAGCAGAAGATATCGCTAGAATGGGTGCAAGAAACCACGTACTTTGTATTTCATCCGGCTGGTGTTGTCGCTTTCGATGGGAGACAGTCATCCCAGAAGAAATGGACGGAAAAGCCTAAGGTGCCGGGGCTCGAAAGGCGATAGACCTTTGAGCTCGTGAGCTGAAACAGGTTGATGGAAAGGCGATCGTATGATTTTGAGAGATCGTACAGAGAAGTTGTATCTCAGCTCTCTGCCACAGACGAAGGGGCCACGTGTCGTGAGCGACAGAAGTGGAACAACACGCTAGTTGCTGTGGCTGGTGACGCGGAGTGACCGCCGGAGTCCTGTAATGTTGAGAGGAAATCGGAGCAGGATAGGACCAAAGATTGCCGATGTTTTGCTTAAGCCTCAGGAATCGAAAGACGGATAAGGCTTCAACAACGTGCACGCTGGCTGGCTCCAATACCAGAGACGAGGAGGAGAGTATTTACACATGTTTGGCCTCCCCGCCAAAAAGCGGAATACACGTGGAAGATCGAGACAAACCTCCATACAGGGGTACCGAGATCTATGAAGATCACGCATCTGTTATCGTACGTTCACAGCTATTTGAGTCGACCGAAAAATGGTATGTACCCAACTACATAGTTGTTCAAACGTTGATTGGGTTACGCAGAAACAGTCGGTTGCGCAGAGACACGGTCGACCCGCTTTTAGCCCTCGCCATGACGCAGGCCGCAGAAGCGACCTATATATTGTGAGCTCCCCTATCAGAACAAACTTACGTGGTGAACTGAGGATGAAGTCAAAAGACGTGTGTTGGGTGCGCATAACGCTCACTTGCTTAGTAAGGTCAAACTGCAAACTGCCTTGAAAGTGCCTGCCGTCAACTGACCTTCCGTTTACACGAAGCTTTCCCTCATCGATTTTGCTTCCTTCGCTGGGACTACATCTCTCCTACATCTACTCACTCGGCTTCTGAAGACAGTCGATATTGGCATTTTTGCCCAACCAAACGCATCCTCCAAAAACTCTAGACCCTGCGACGCGCTCAGCTAATCATCGCTTGTGATGTCTAGGTATTTCAACCAATCTAACAGCTATGCAGAAGGCTTTGGTATCAGTGTAAGTATTCTTGTCAGTGGCAGCTACCTGGTCATAGTTGACCCGTCTTATCGATGATAGGTTAATGTGAAACGAGCATTTACGTTCGAAGAACTTCAATCAGGTGCATACTTTAATTCTTTGGACGAGTCGGATCTGCAATTCTTTGGCATGTACGGTCAACCTGTTCTTATCCCGTGCCCCGAAGATTCGGATCAAGGAGCTTGGAGCTTGCAAGGCCAGACCCACATACATCCAGGCGGCGATTCCTCATCGTGCACGACTACCCCTCAGTATGCTCCTCATAGCAATCCATCTACGTTTCAGATCTCGAAATCGTATACGCTAGTTGACTCTCTGGGACAGCTGTTCACTTCAACGTCTGCACAGGCGCCCAGCGGCGTGGCACAGGGTACACGTGTTTCCGCTACAGCTCCTGCTGCAAGGCGCAGTCGCGCGAACGGCTTGAAACATGAATCGGGTTTGATACAGCAGGTGAGCCTTTCTTTGGAGTCACCGGCGCTCTCCTTTTGACTACATGACTGTAAGTCCTTTGGGGACCTTGTGTATCCGTCAGACTTCCCATCATCGAGTCCCGTCCCGCATCATTCTCGGCGACCGTATGTGTACGAGAGGACCATCCCGGCGGGGGCAGTGAGCCCTTGGGCTCATGAGGGCGAAGATATAAAACCAAGCCGCTCGGTATTGGACGACGAGCCGCCTATGGATTACTTACCATATCCGCCGCCTACTCATTCGGTCGCGACTCACCAGTTCCAACCCTACTCGCCTCCTATGGCACATTCTCTCTCTTCATGCACCCCTCATAGTGCAGCTTTCCTCAGCATTTCGCATCATGATCCATCGGAAGTCCCGATGACTGTTCCTAGCCAGTCTTACATGGTCTTCGAGGTAGAATCATCCACTCCAGCAGTGATGGGGCTGAACTCCTCGCCCCTCCTTGCGCACCGCAGTAAGGTAAATTTGGAACGAGGCCTCTATGCGGAGGCCCTTCATGATGCGGAAACGGTGCGGATGATATCCATTATCTATCTAGCAATTGTACTGATACCGGCGAGGCACAGGCAATTATACTCAACCCTTCGTCGTATCTTGGGTACGAAGCGAAGCATGCAGCACTTCACAAGACTCGACACTATGATGAAGCAATCGAAGCTTTCGACATCGCGCTCTTCAAGTTAGACAATGCATCCGACCTGCAGATACGAAGTAAGCCCTGAAGAACTTGTGCGTCAACGTGAATATGGTTAACTTTTTCTACAGAACTGCGTCAGCAGTATTGCAGTCCATCGGAAGCAAATGACGCCATTCGAAGAGCCATTGACGCTCATCTAGAAAATGCCCCACTTCGTCTGCTCAACACCCGCACTGGACGTTTATGCGATCGAGAGGCGCAGATCAAGACTTTCATGGAAAGCACGGAGTACAAAGAGATTTTATCATCATCGATGACGCATGCGCCCCTCCAAACGGAGCTCATCAGAGAAGCAGTAGCGAAGTATTTTGGTTGGGTGATGTTGTCACATAGGTGGGAAGGGAAGGAGCCGTCGCTACATGACGTCCAGAACAAGGTCGTGTATGAGTTGGATCCAGTTGGAACGGTTGCGAAGTTGCAGAAGTTCTGCGAAGTCGTTCGCGATGCAGGATATCGCTGGGCGTGGAGCGACACCTGCTGCATCGACCAGACTAACAATGTTGAGGTCCAACGATCAGTTAACTCAATGTTTGTCTGGTATCGCCACTCAGCTCTTACGATCGTCTACCTGTCGGATGTGCTGCCCTCGGCGAAGTCAGGCGCACTGGCAAATAGCGCTTGGAACACCCGAGGATGGACTATTCAAGAATTTCTGGCTCCTAACATCATTCTCTTCTACCAAAAGGACTGGTCCTTATATCTCAACGACCGCTCTCTCAACCATAAGGAGTCTGTTGCTATCATGGAGGAGTTGAAGGATTCCACAGGCATAGATGCACAGGCCCTCGTCGCCTTCCGTCCGGGCATGACATGTGCGCGAGAGAAATTGCAATGGGCGTCGATGCGTGTCACCACGTGGCCGGAAGATATTGCATACTCGTTGTTTGGCATCTTCGGTGTCCACCTACCTGTAATCTATGGTGAGAAGAAGCAAAACGCCATTGGTCGGCTCTTGCAGGAAATCATTGCTCAGTCGGGCGACATTACTGCCCTGGACTGGGTCGGAAAATCATCCGACTTCAATAGCTGTCTACCAGCCAAAATTACCTCCTATAAACCTCCGTCATGCACACTGCCATCTCTATCCGAAGATCAGATGCAGATGTCCGTCTCGTCACTGCGAAACACCGCTGTTGTGAAATTGGCTTTGACACTGCATACTCGGCTTGCCAACCTGAGCGCTCCTCGTTTTGCGAACCGCCGGCTGCAACTGCCTTGCATCGTATTTCCTCTGACACAAATCAGACGGAGGCGTGGTCAAGACCAGGTAACATGTTTCACCTATGAAGTCACGACAAACGGACTTCGAGACATGCTAATCACCACAGAAGAAAAGCTGACCCAGTTCCCGCGGGAAAAGTCTATGTGGCAGCCATTTTTGCTTGTCCGTCCGTGGAATCGTCACGACCTCGAGTTGCCTGACCTCTCAGACGAGATGCAGAGCGTGGATGATTGGTCAGTCGGGTCTCCACCGCTCAGTGCGCATACTGGAGATGATGAGCTGGTTGAGTCGGAGACTCGCTCGCAAGCATTGAGGTCGATCGTCCGTCTTGGACAGCCTTTTGGTGCACTTCTGCTAGCGCAGCAGCGGGGTGGAGAGTACAGGAGAATCGCTTCGGATTACAACATTATCGCGCAATTCAAGGACATGGTTTCCATTAATCACATAGACATCAGGACTCTAGAGATATTATAGTTGCGTGGATTTTGACGAACGGGGATCTGACGCATTTTTTTGGTATCTTGATAGTGCCCTGTGACATAGAACAATATTACCCCTAGGCATTTATATTATACCGTACGCTACTTACAACAAGGAAGCAAATTTACCAATTGTGGTGTGCATGCGCTCCAATTGTTAATTGCAGTTGACATTGAGCATACATGTTGCACAGATATGACGAGCCATCAGTCATATACGTATGGCGGACACTGCAGGTGACCCTGCCACGAACGTGGTCTGCATTGCCAATCATCAGGAGGCCAACTTCAATAGGGTCAGCGGATCTCATTATGCAACAGATCCCTTCACTTACTTATCAGTCCAAAGAGTCCCAGCACGCTTCCGAACACTTCTACCACGAGGACCTTCACAAAAAGTGTAGGATCAGATGCGTCAGCAAGGGCTGCAGTACTGCCGGCCACGCCGACGCAAATGCCACAGAGAAGATTGCAGAATCCGACGGTAAGCCCTCCAAAGAATAGCGCATATCCTGTAGGTTGATGAGCGGCATTGAATGATGGTGTAAAGAGACAATGATGTACCAGTGAAGTAGTTTCCCCTTGTGTAGAGCTGCGCTTCAGGCACGGTTTGGAGTTTGGCTGAGTACACGATACCCATAATCTACCACCGAGAGGTAAGGCATAAGAAAGGAACTCGGGTGAACGAATGAATACACACCACCCCATAAATTGCAACCACCTCGCAGAAGATGATGCTGACAATAGGTAATGTTCAGTCACTTCTGTGCAGTGTATACGAGAAAACAATGCACCTGATCAGATTCTTGGTACTGATTCTTGGAGTCCTTACTCCTCCACCCAGTATCGATGCTCCAGTCAAAAAGATGCCCCTTGGAAACTACGTCAATACTACAGAACAAAAGTGGAGCTGTGTAAACCCACCATCCTGCTCCGAGAACACTCAAGCCAATGCAGAGTCCAATTCCGAGTGAACCCCAAACGAACGGGCTGGTTTCCTCGAGGAACCGACCAACATTGAATGCTTCTCCAGAATCTGTTCGAGAGGGTATGAGTGCTCAATGCTGCGGAACAGAGAAGACAACGTCCGAGGACCGACACACCAGTGAATAGAAGATACAAAGCAACTACAACAACAAGGAAGGTCGGGAGTCCAAACGATGCGTACGTGTTGTAGCCCATGTCTAACAAATATAATATATTCGGTTCGAATGGCAGGACATGAAGAAGTACTTAGTTGCACTAAGTATTTGTGAACCCGTGTACTAGCACGAGACCTTGCTTTATAAATTACACAGTTCAGAATGCCGGTTCCAAGAATGGACGACGTGACATATGTCGGACATAATATTGGCTTACATAAATGGATTCCACGGTTCACGGTACAGCCTGAGGTGCCTGTACGAATTAACGCGACAAAACCCTCTCCCATTAAAGTGGGTGTCGGCGACCCGCTCAGAATTCTGGTTCCAAGAATGGACGACGTGACATATGTCGGCAGCGGGAGGTCAATCGACATCGAACTTGGGGGACAAGAAGTCATTACGATCGATCTTGACAACCTCGATCCGAACCCGGAAGATGTATTGGATCTTTTGAAGGAAGGGCAATGTAGGGTTTCTGTGTGGACGAAGTTGGCTGGGGAGTACTGGCGAAGGGGATACCTGGCAGCTGCTGAAAGAATAGCACATTCTGCTATTGAATGTGCGTTTTATATCTCCAGTTGTCGTGTAATTTATCTGAGTATATCTGCAGCATTACAGGCAAATGGAGCGACAGCTTCTTCTCCTCCAATATACGCGCTTCTTGCAAATATTCAGATAGCCCATGCTCAAAAAGCCCCCAAAGTGGTGCTTTCAGAAGCTCGTGAGCCCCATCAATCCGAGCTTTAGCCATCACTAATAGGTCTTAGGTGAGGATAAACTGACCGGTGTGCGTTCGAAGGAAGAATATTACCGTGAAGCTGCTCAGTATCTTAACACTGGCGAGAGGGCTGCTGCCGAAGGTGGTGAGGGTGTGGGCGGAACTTTGGCATTCTTAACTCGAGGTACTGTCCTCACCTCATTCAGTCTCTGACTATCTTACCACTTTCTCTAGGGATACAACAACTAGCCACAAGGTCTATGGATGATGCCATGCGCTCCTTTGAGGGTGTACTGGCTGAGAAACCTACTAATGTCGTGGCACTCCTCGGCAAAGTACGTTTTATGTTCCTGCAATCCTAGATAGTTGGTGACACCTTAGTATCAGGCTCGAATTCTCTATGCTCGAAGGAGTTATCCTCAAGCACTCAAACTATTCCAACAAATTCTCCAGCTCAACCCGCAATGCATCCCCGACCCACGAATTGGTATCGGACTGTGTCTATGGGCAATGGACTATAAATCAAAAGCGAAAGCGGCATGGCAGCGAAGTTTAGAAGTTGTAAGTCCTGTTACTGAGCGTGGGGCACCATTAGATGGCTAAACGAATTCCGCAGAATCCCTCAGAATGGCCAGCACAACTTTTGCTTGGACTCGAGTCCATTAACGCGAGTAAGACCGAAAATCTCAGCGAGAAAGATCGCGCGCAGGCGTTCCTTGCTGGCACCAAATTCATAGAGAAGGCTTTCAATGCCAATCAGAAGAGTGCTGCCGCCGCCAATGCGCTATGCGAACTCTTCCTCAGGAAGGGTAGCTACAAACGAGTATGTGATGCTTCATTTCCCTTCGAGAATGCATTTCACGTCACGTCACGTCACTAGGCCCTCAAGCTTGCAGAGCGCACCATTCAGTTCGCTGATACCCTCACGCTACTAACAGAGGGAAACCTCAGAGCTGCTCGGGTGCTGCATGCAGAAGGCTCTCTCAAAGAGGCTACCAAATATTACACGACAGCCACAGATGGCCAGCCAAAACATATTTTAGGTGCCATCGGCATGGCACAAATGCAGATACAGAACGGTAAGTCGACTTGGACGGAGAAGTAGAAAAGGTAACTCATCTCAGTCTCAGATGAGATAGCTGCGGCAATACACACCCTCGACATTCTTCTGCAGCCTCCAAATCCTCAGCGTTCTGTTGAAGCAATGGTTATGCTCGCTTCCCTTCGCGCTCACCCCCGTCCAGGAGTGTCGAGCTCAGACTTCGCTCAAGAAAAAGCCAAAGCCCGTGAACTATTCGACCGCGCTATCAAAGCTCTCGAACAAGATGACTCTCGTGCATCCAATGGTCACGTCCCGCATCATACGGTCAGTTACATCAATGATGACTTGGATATGCATGTCGAAATTGCACGGCTTTGGCAAGAGGAGAGCCTTGACCGGACAACGCGGGCCCTTAAGGAGGCGCTGAGGCTCAGCGAAGCAAACGAGAGGGTCGACCCGCGGTTGCTTAATAATATGGGCGCCCTCCAGCACATGGAAGGCAATGTAGCAGAGGCACGGGCATTGTACGAAGACGCACTCACCAAAGCAGCTAGCTTGGGCCCGGATGTTGGAGAAGGGATGTCAACATCGATGTTATACAACCTCGCGCGAGTGTACGAAGACAGTGGGGACATCGCAATGGCGAAGGAAGCATATGGCAAGCTCTTAGCAAGACATCCGGAGTATGTCGACGGTGAGTGCAGTTAAATCGATCTCGTATCCCTGTTTAATATCGCCCTTTAGCCAAAGTTCGACAAGCGCAGATGCTAGCTGATCTTAATCAGTCGAACGACGCTCACGAGCTGTTGAAACAAGCTATGGCGTCGCAAAACAGCAACCTCAATCTCCGCGCGTTCTATACTTACTTCCTCATCCAAAGCAATTTCCCGAAACCAGCCAAGGATTTCGTATTCGCTACCCTCAAGGATCACGACAAGCATGATGTCTATTCATTATGTGCCGCTGGTTGGATTCAATATCATCAAAGCAGGGAAAGTCGAGACCCAACTCCGAAGGGCTTAGAAGAGCGGAGACGTGGTTTCCAGCGCTCGGCTGAGTTCTATGATAAAGCGTTGCTGTTAGACCCGCTCTGTGCTGTTGCCGCTCAAGGACTGGCCATCGTAACCGCGGAGGATGCGCTTGGATCCTTCGGAGGTGGTCCAGCTACTTCTAATGCAGACGATCCACAGAAACGGATGAGGAATGCAAGAGATGCCCTCGACATCTTTGCGAAGATAAGGGAGTCCCTCGCCGACGGCAGCGTGTACCTGAACATGGGACATTGCTATTATGCTCGAGACGAGTTTGATCGTGCTATTGAAAGTGTGAGTCTTCCATCGGTATATTCCATTGCTCTACAATTGATGTGTGCCGTAGTACGAGACAGCATCTGTGCGATTTTACAGTGACCATAATGTTTCTGTACTCCTGTGTTTGTGTCGAACGTGGTACGCAAAGGCTAGCAAGGACCAGTCTTTTGTTGCTATGAGCACGGCGCTGAAATATGCCCAAAAGGCATGATGAGATTCCCCATTTTTCACCCTCAGGAACTGACGGTTTTGATAGGCCCTCCACTTACAACCGAGCGACAAGGCCATCTTGTACAATATCGCCATGGTCCAGCAAAAAGCTGCGGAGCTACTCTTCGGCCTGAGCCCGTCAAAGCGTACACTAAAAGATCTGGAGTGGGCAATCCTGCAGGCCGGACATGCGCAACGGTGAGCTCATGTCATTGATAGTGTTGTGGCTTCGACTAAATGAGCATTGTCAGATTATTTGCTTCTCTTGCCGCAGACTCTGCCTCAGTCGTGCCGTACAGTCGCGATATTGCTGATCAGCGTAGGAAATATGGTGAAAGTATGCTGAGAAGAGGGGACGAGCATCTAGCCACGCAGAAGGAGTTCGAAGCTGAAGCGCAGGCGAAGCTTGACGCTGCTAGGCAAAGGAGACAATCGGAGAGGGATAAGCAGGAGGCTCTCGAGGTACGTGCATCCGGTTTTCGTTCAATTTCTATCTTACCTGCTTTCGCAGCGGGAAAAAACCGAGGAACTCCGCCGTCAAGCGGAAAAGCTGGCAGAAGAGCGTCGGAAGGCGAGGGAACAAGCTCAGGAATGGACAAGGGAGGTTCAAATGGAGAGCGACGAAGAGCGTGAACGTAAATCGAAAAGGGCCGCTAAAAAGGTCAAAGTTGAAGGGGAGAGTGGAGATGAAGTGGCTGAACCTAAGAAGAAGAAAAGAGGCGGAGGCAAACTCAAAAAAGCCATTGATCAGGATGGCGACAACGAGCAGCTCTTCAGCGATGATGAGGTCGACAGTAAACCAGCGAAGAAGGTATGGCATTCCGATTTGGCTTCACTGCGAAAGTACTCAACTCCTTGAATCAGCGCGTCCCGAAAAAACGAGTCATCAGAGATGATGACGATCAGGAAGCTGTTGGAGGACCACGCAAAAAACAATAGTATGTGAAGCATCTAGACTTTTTGACTTTTGCTCATTCGCTCTCGCCAGTAAAAGTAAGGAGATTATATCTGATACTGACGATGATGATGTGTCATGATGGATCCTTGTATTTTATCTCTGTTGCTTTCGTCTGCATTGCATCTGTCGAACCACCGGGTACTTGCCATTCGTCTTGAAGCTCGGATCGCTTCGTGTAAATATATCCTGTACCATACTAGTCCGAAAGGAACGCCTATCTATCGACTCTACCGTCTATTATTATGTAGTTACTAGTTACCTGGAGAGGTGTATGACATTGTCGCGTCAATGCCGTGGCAGGCTCGTTACGACCGCGTCATTTTCACCTGGCGCGCATGTGACCCGGCACTACTTCGATTATGTATCAATCACCTTCAAATATCATGTTATGTCGCTTGAAACACTATTAATATCCCCGACTCCCACGATAGTGGGAGAAGGGTTCTTGTTTGCACGAAACGTACAGGCACCTGCAAACGCATGCGTGAGACTCTGTGACTAAGCTGCTATTTTCTTCCTTGACTCGCATTTCTTGTTCTCCATTCCTTTCCTTCTGTCGTCTTCTGTCTCTGGTCTGTCAGGTTCTTTCTGTTGCTTGCTGCCAGCACTGTTGACATACCGACCCTCTTCAGTTCACTGTTTTGGTGCTTATTAAGTTATCATGTGAGTTGTGTACTTTGGGGTCGCACATTCTCATTGACGGATCTCTAGGCCGTTTGCTGTCAAGCTTCCGTGCCGCGCTCCTAGAGCGCTTGCCGAGCATTTCTCTCCTCCTGAACTTGTTCCTCATGACATCCTTGATTATCCTGTTTATTATGATGCTCTTTATTATCCCCAATACCACACCTGTCACTTTGAAACACCCCAAACACTTTGCTCCTGGCTCCTGAAATCTCTTCAAATGCATCATGACTCGTGCTCTTGTTCATCACCCTTTGCCGGCTGTGTTACATTCGATGGTGTGTCCATTGTCATCGGGCAAAACAATACATCCTTCTTGCTGTCTCTCAGCGAGTTCGAGAGACCTGCATATCATCACTGCACGATTCTAGCAGGGTTGGCCACTTGTGGTAGTTGTAGCGTGGCTTCGTCCATTACATCCAGATTGGCACATTATCCCCCTTGGCTCTATTATGATGACGGCACGATTGAACACAACATTGCTGCCCTGTCTGTCCCCGTGCTTAAGCAGTGCGTCATTGTGCTTCATGGGTCGAATGATCAACTTGGGTCAAAGGCTGTTCTTGTACGCGTGATTCTACAATCGTTTCAGTCTGCACGCTCTGAGCTTCACGCATTGTCCTATGCTTGTGCCACCGTTCGATTGCTTAACGTCGAATTACCTTCGTCATGTGGTCGTCACTTGTTACCGTTGTTGTACGCACGATTTGTGACGGTCTTCGGTGCAGATGTTGCCGCAGTTCTTCGTCATCCTCCACCTGCAGCTTATGCTGTTCACCCTTGTCCTGTTTCGCAAATACCTTGGATGTCACTTTCGACCGAAGAGCTCGTCCGAAGGCTAGTCTATACATTCTACCGCGAAAGCCCCTCATCGTACGCGCCTCCGAACTTGCTGGTGCGAGAGATTTTGGATATCGGTGACGCAGCCGATGATGTGCATGGCAATATCTTAATTGTGAAGCACGTGAAAGGCAACAAGCATGTCGTTGTCGATGTGACCGGTGGTGACATCGCCATCGTGGACTCTATCATCAGAAGGTG
The DNA here is from genome assembly GCA_016584345.1 of Suillus ampliporus. NCBI lineage: Eukaryota > Fungi > Basidiomycota > Agaricomycetes > Boletales > Suillaceae > Suillus > Suillus ampliporus. The sequence continues at coordinate 48,116 of JABCPV010000173.1, forward strand.
AGAGGCACAGCTTTCGCCCAGCTGTAGTGTTAACTTACCCCTTGCAGCGCCGTCGCACGATCTGACTCAAATTTTTGGCTGTGACCGCCCACATGTATGACTGCTGTTGTATACGAACCCTTTAACTTATCTTCATATCTATGTACACAATAAGTAAGAGTCAGATAAATAAACTGCTGCTGCGTCGTAGTGCGTCTTCACAAGGTCATTATCCCCAAGTATTGTTGGTACTAGCTATGCTGGTCGGAGTTACATCGGAGTCGGGGACCTGGTGCACAGCACCGTTACGATTCATTATCGATGCAGTTCAACTGCGTACAGACCGCAGAGTGCTCAAATGCATATCTCACCACATTTACAGTGTTTCAAGTCATGTACACCCTCCGCATTCGTGTATTACAGCCTGGAGATATATCAACTATCAAGTACTACTCCACCTGTACTGCTGCTCATGGTCTAATGTTAACTTTCAGATGCTGCACCAAGCCTCACCCATTCGGAGCATCTAAGGGAAACTGTAGCGAAGGAATGAGATATGAAATTTCGAAAGGTGCAGTGGAAGCATCATCAAAGTGTAGGTACGAAGAATAAAGGGATGTGATATAAATAAAGGCAAAACGCAACAATGTGATGTGATGTGAAATGATAGAAAAAGACAGAAAAGGAAATAGAAGCGGCGTCACCTCCAGCGCTACTTAGAGGCAAAGCCTTCCTTTCACCTTCTTAACCATTATTTTATTGTAGCAGTTGACTCGTGGAGATGTCAGCTAGTCGTACATGATATCGAGTGTTATCTTTCACTTTCATTTGTTGTCGATCGTAATTGCCACTCAAAGCCGTCACTGAGACGTCTCGACTCTCGATGTATTTCGCTTCGTTGTCCTTATTCCCATAATTGAAACCGTCAGGCCATCGGCTGACGTGAGTGTCCGCTCGTTCGAACCCATTTACGGGCTCATTTCGGTTGTTGAGCATTGCCTGTTCTTCGACATATTTTGTGTCAATTGTCCTTACATGCAATTTTTTGTCCCTCGACCATATTCAGAGAACTGACATGCATTAGCTGATGGGTAAACACAACGATGTCAACGGCAACAAGAACAGACAGAAGCAAGCCATTTCAAGTTGATTGGCAAACTTGAAGTATATAAACACATATGCGGCGCAAGGAGCAGATGAATGTAGAAGACCGAGGAGTGGCGCACAAAGCTAAGGAGCTCATCTTCCACGTCCTTCTGGCCATTTGGGATAATCGTGCCCGTACCTGTGCTGATACACCGAAAAACTAGTTGTTCCACGGATGCCAACAATGCTCACGGTACCTATCGGACCGTGACGCGTGCCAGCGCGTACCATGGCAATCGTGGTGTCACAGACTTCTCCCCCTGGCGCTATCACCTCTATTCTATCCTCAGATGTGGTTATCCCCTCCGAACGTATTCTCAAAGGCGAGTGAGAGCAGTTGTGCCATAGTTGTCAGACGACTGTCCGCGCTAGATCGTGTGTCCCGGACTGCGGTGGCAGAGTCCTCTGGGGCAGTCTGTTGCAATGCAAAGTTTTTTAAAAGTATTAATGGTACGCAACTCACGGCTGGTCGTCACTGGTCAGTCATAAATACGAAGCGTGTTGCGAGCTGGCATGGACCTTGCTTCGCAAGATGATATTTTGTTCCACGCCAAATTGCCAATCGACCTTGCTTCATAAGGTAGATCTTAGGTGGCAATTTGCAGACTGCTGGCATTGCAGATATCATCTGTTCGAAATGATTTTCAGCACATAAAAGCAAGACATCTTCCTACTGTCCGCTTCATATTTATTTGATTCTATATCACATCCTCACAAACAATGCGTTTTTCCTTTGTCCTCGTCGTTACTGCTGCGTTGACACTGTCAGTGACACTACCGCATGTCCTTTCTTCTGCGTGTGGAATAGCGACTGCTCAGGCTGCGCCCATGCGAAACATTGCGTGAGTATGAATAGTTTGCGTCCTGGATTTAACCACATGACTCACTGATGTGGTAGGTCGCCTTCATATGCATGTAGTGTGGCAGTGTGTCGTATTTCTGCGTTCACATCGGTGTAGTATGGTTGATGGCACGACACATGAGTTACTAGTAGTTTGTTGCTGAGTCGATCAACGTGTTTGCTTCCGAACAAATTTTACTGCCGCTCGAGCAATGGGGACCTTGGAATAGAGGAAATCTGTGGCGTCTGCGTTACCACCAAGCGATACCATAGTATTTACATATCTCGTCTTTCCTTGCCTTTAAAATCTCTCCCTTCCCATTAGCACGCCTTATCTCACGTGTCACAGAGTAAAACCATGGATTGCTGCTGAGGCGAAATCCAGTGAATGAAATATGGTTCAATGAGAACGCAAGGAATAGTCTGTGCAGTAGGTGCATGTTGGATGGTAAGTAGGAGGTTTACTTGGACTTAAGAGGTTAGGCTTTGTTCCCACTTTTTAACGTCTCCTCAGATTTCGGGTCCAGAATGACGGAGCTAAGGACCCCAGTTGCGAAGATTGTTCCGTATCGCTTGTTGAGTGAGTTCGAAAGCAAGCAAACAAAGTGGGATGGTGGACGGGGCATGACATGCATGACAGGATATGACGGTCACAACACGCGGTTGTTTGGCAAAAGCTTTGGATCCAAACAAACGGCGATTTCAATTTTGATCGCAAGTGTAAACTGAATTGATCCATGCACTTCCCACCATTCGTGCCGACTCCCTTCGTATGACCATATTTTCCTGTGTTGTTTAACGCGTCCATCCTTCACGGCAAGTGTGATTACCGCATCGTGACCCCGCTTCAATCATACCCCCAATTTGCCAAGTGACGGCCCATCTCAAGGATGCCGCCTCCTCGATCTCGCAACTTATGCCACGTTTGTCATGAAACTGAATCAAAGTATACTTGCGCAAAATGCAGAGCAACCGTTTAGTAGGTTCACCCAAAACCCGCGTTTCAAAAGTGCTTGCTCGATTCTAATATTCATGCCCGACTTTCTAGCTGCTCCGTGGGATGCTACAAACTCCATAAAGGTATGGCATTTTAAAGATAGAAACAAGCCCGAGATATTAGATCTCATCGAAAGCCGTCCCACAGAAACTTGCGGCTCTGCTGAAGCTTCAGCCATGACCGGCGATGGTAAATTCCTTCTTTTCATCCCCGAGCCTTCCTCAAAGAAGATCAGTAGTACCATCATCATCCGCAGAAGTCGCAGAAGACGTAGAGACGCTCGATGATCCAAAGCCGCTACGCTCTCTCACTTCTCTCAATTGGCCTTACGTGCCTGAAGAATCAGCATATCCCGACCCATTGAAACGTGACGACCCGAGACCATTACAACTTCGCCAGTACGAAGCCATCGGTACGTCCATCCAACAATTATTGTCTCATGCGTTCAAATTTGTCCCCAATCATTAGCTACTTCCGCTGCTGTACGTCGCGCACTGGAGTCGAATCCTCGTCTGCCAGAGCTTCTTACTTCCTTAGACAAGCTAAGAGGTGCAGATCGAGAGGATGCATTACATCGTGCTCTCGGAGTTGACTCCAGGCAGCTCAAGAATGATTTATTGGGACCTCAAGAGTTGGACGAAGATACTAGGGCACTGAGACGGCTCGCGGAAGCCGTGGAAGCTGCTGCGCGAGGGGGAAAGGAAGGGGTGTTGGGTCTCGACTGGGACGAATAAGCAACGGAATCAAACGCTAAAAAAATGCCGGAGCAGAAATGCATGCACAAGAAGAAACCGCCGAGACAGCAACAAGACAGCAGTGCAAGTCTAACAAATCCATCCCTTGCAGTTCACTTGACACCCAAAAACAATAGTCCCCTCTTCGCCTTCTCAACCTCCTCCTCTAGTTCCCGCCCATCGCTAGCTGTCCACCAATCTGCCTTGTCGATGTCTTCGGCCTTCTTCCCACTCCTAATAGCAGACTCGAACGCCGATTTCCTGGCATTTAGGCTGGCCATGCGTCGGGGATCTGAGTGGCCGGTGAATATGATGAATGCCGTCCGTGGAGGGAGGGATGCGTAAAGGGTGATCAGCTGGTTGTTGAGGGTTGCTTGGGCGTTGGTGAGAACGCTAGGCGATGGTTCGGCTGGGATGACAGGGACAGCTGGGGTTTCTGCAGCCGTTGTCTTTGATGTTAGCCCTACAAATCGTAAGAATATAATAATAGAGAGGCAGGTGCATGTGTACTCACAACCCAGTGCATCTGCGATGCCGGTAAACCGTCCAAATGAGAACTCATGTCCTGGAATAGCCTGCAGCAGCCCCTCGAGTACTTCGTCATCACTAGTACACGGCACATTCGAGTTGGCTTTTGCTCCATGCATCACACCGGGGTTCCCATGATCAACCACCACACTCCGTACAGACCCTGGTCCTCCTCTCCCGCTTGCTCTTCCCATACGCTCATATATGCTCTCAAAATCGGTCTTGTACTCGCCATAGGTAGGGCCATATCTCAGTTTCGACTTCAGGAGGTCGATACACGCTCGTGCATCCTCCTCCGGATCGTGACCACTATCACCCCGTGTCTGGATTTCGCGATTCACCCATTTTTTGGTAAGCCATGCAAGCCCCGGCTTCAGTGGCCTTCCGCGTGGGTGATGGTATATGACAGCGGTGTCGATACACCTAGGATGGCAGATCCGGAGTGCTCGGAGGTCGGATTCGAGGGAGTGCCCGAGGAGGATGGAGGTCGGTCCACCTTTTGGTGCGAGGATGGGCATGAGATGTGCCTGAACTTCGGCGACCGTTGTTGTGGCTGATGCAAGCAACGCTTCTGTGATGCCTGACCATCTAAAATCACTCATTTCAAAATCGGCGTTTCATGAGATGATATATTTCGCTTACTTAGTCATGTAATCGATGACCGGCTTCGGAGGTTTGACAAGTTTGTCGTATATGACTATTCCGCTCTCGTAGTCGATCATACAAACTCGGGTAAGTTCCTTGCCGTCCTCTGTTAAGCACTAGGTTTTGTTTGAGTTAGTGATCGCCGTGCTATGCAATTACACACCATTTCACAGTCGATAGCGTATATTTTTGATTGCCGCTTCTCTGCTGGAAGTAGTAGCGTTGACTCTTCCGATGCCTGGGGAGTCTCGACCCAACCAGGTCCCTTTTCGAATACATCAGCCAGGTATGAGGGAACGGGGTAATCGTTCTCTATCATCTCCTTCAACGATAGCATATACAACGATGGTGTGTTGTCGAAGGCACGTTGTGCTACATGAGGTCACCGTCAGCATTGAAAAGCATGTTACAGATGGTATACATACAGGCCCGTTGTGCTTGCCTCTTAGCTTTCTCTTGTGGCGTGACCTGGCACTGGAAAAACTCGCTGAGAACGGAGTACATCCGGGTTTGGTCTCCTGGAGCACGAGTTGGGCACGCGTGACTGTAAGTAGATGCGATGAAGGGAATAGGAGTATGGGACTCTGCAGGAAGAGGAATAGAGAGCGGGACATTTGGATTAGTAGTTGCTGAGGTCGGCAAAGGTGGAAGAGCCAAGGTAGAAGGAAGAATTCCAGGTATGAGGAGTGCTACGACCTTTTCAATCGATCGAGCGTGCTGCACAGATGGTCAAAAATACGACTCAAAGATGAAACTCGTCAAGACTGACCTCGACCTTGACCCAGTTAGGCGGAGGTGCATCTGCAGCTATGTGCAAAATCAAATCTCGAACATCCTGCAACGACGAGCAGCGTAAATATGTCCCAAACTCCTAAATAGAAGGGACTCACGTTTATATGTACGGCGTCCTTTCTCTTTACGATCTCACCGTTCACATACATGAATCTGGGCATCAGTGCCTAAAACCAAGGAGAAACGTATATCTCATTCAAAAAAAGCTGTGGACGACAAAGGGAAGCACTAATAAGACACACATCGTGTTTGGCTTCGACCTTCTTGTTCTTTTTAGCCTTGCGTTTTTCCACGCGGGTCCATTCCCCTTCACCAGCATCACCCTCGCCTGCTGTGCTCGCGTGATGGACTACCTGGTTAGGTGCTACCTTGGCCTTTTTGTGCTTGGATAACTTGGGAGATGAAGATATGGAGTCCTGGGATCTTTTCATTGTACACTAGTGTCCACGAGGAGTGCACGGTGCATGAGCCAAGGATATAGATGTGATGAGTTTGACGGTGGTCGAGCACGCGTTTGATATTCCAAGCAAAGCGCCTTCCATATCGATGATACAAGGGAGGGTCATATATCCTTATATGGCCTTCATTATTCCCATAAATACATAATGACCCCTAAATCGTGCCGCCTAGAGCAAACCTAATATTGATTTGAAAAACCCCATTTGCCATGAGCGCAGGTGCCATGTCAGATAACTAACTACGAGACAATATTGTTCGAGAACATACTCGTGAGCGCAGGAGGGAGACAGGGCAAGCAGAGAAGTGAGTTGCCAAGAGGCAGCGTACGTTGGTTAACGTTGCATTTGAATTCAATGTTTGGTAACTGCAGTCAAAATAACTCTAAATATCGTCGGGATGAGCGATGCTTCAAGGGAACTTCATCAGAAGACGACAGGAACGAGGGGACTCACGACACGCTAATAGAATGCGGGTACAATGTCATAGCAAGTCACCAAAGACGACGACTTTGTTAAAAAGCTTGAGAAGAAACAAAAATGTGAAATCGGTATTAGTGACCACGCAGATCACAACGCAGTCGAGTCACTGAGCAGGTTCAACAACGGCAAAACGTAAACCGACAGTAGGGCAGGCTGTGTACACTGTAGTACCACAAGTCGCTGGGCCACGTTTTGCAATTTATCATATCTGTCATCTGACCATCGATTGCCAGCCTGCCAGCCCTTGACAATGCTTTGTTTGGCGTATTGTAACCGATGGCGTTGAGAGGCGTCCAACCGGGTGCGAGTTCTCCCTGGAATTATATAAATCTAGGTGAAATAGCTAGAGTCGATTCATACTTGACGAGTCGAGAATATTGGGGCAAGCTTGAAAACACTAGAGTACGACAGGAGTTGTCCATGAATTAAGGGTGGGAATAAGGTAGTGATGGTATGACTACTGCCAAGAAGACTTGGTTGCGCAGCCCTGCATAGGTGGCGGCTAAGTTTTCCATTCCTTTTGACCCAACAACTCACGCAAGCTAGTCTTGCGTGAACGTGAGCTCTTTTTCCTTCTTTCATTCCTTCTTTATTCCCTCCTGGTTCCACGATGTTTTCTCTCCCTCTTGTAGCTATCGCACTCCTGCCATTCGCTCTTGCTGCTCCCCAGCCGGCGGATGCAGGTGTTATTCATGTACCAATCGTGCGACGTAGTCAACCCAACAGAGTCGCAAATCTACCAAAAGTCATTGAAGCATTGCGGAACAAATACGGGATTCAGCCAGGGAATGCCACTAATTTGAAGCGAGGAAACACCGCTGCAATTCCCATCACTGACGAGGTTTGCAGCTTGAGTTTTCATGTGGTTCCTGGAATTGATCATTATTCCATTAGCAAAATGATCTCAGTTACTCAGGTGTTGTGAGCATTGGGACACCGTAAGTTACAATGTCGAAACGTAGCAGTATTCGCAAACACTTATTTTTTGTGCGAAGACCGCAGACCTTCAATATTATTCTCGACACCGGTTCTTCCGACCTTTGGGTTGCAACATCCGCATGTGCCTCTTGCGCATCAACTGAGTTTACCACCTCAAAATCGTCGACATACCAGGTATCAGGCCCCTCCATACCGATCACTTATGGTTCAGGATCGGTGAACGGGATCACCTCTCAAGATACTGTCAGTTTCGGTGGTTTCACAATCACTAAGCAAGAATTCCGTACGTCTATCCCGTCTTGATTTAGACCCAGCCTTATTTTTAAAAATAATAGTGGCCGTCACCTCGACTACAACTGGCTTGATCGACGGTGACCTCTCAGGTATCATGGGTCTTGGTTTTACCTCAATTTCTGCACTCGGAACTACCCCGTTTTGGGAAGCCCTCTATAATGCCAGCCAGCTCGCAGAACCCTTGTTCTCTTTCTACCTCGAACGCTATATCGACCAATCCGTTATGAACACTGCCCCGGGCGGCATGCTCACTCTTGGTGGAACAAACTCGAGTTTGTACCAGGGCTCTATCGAGTACTTGAGCCTAACTGGCCCGCAATCATATTGGCTACTCAATGTTAACTGTTAGCCCCGTCACTCTGTTATGTTGTCAGTATACTGATTGGTCGCAATGTGCAGCGGTCTCTGTACAAGGAAAGTCGATCAGTGTCCCATCATCAAGTGCTCTTGCTGCCATCGACACAGGCACTACCCTCATCGCTGCACCCAGCTCGGTTACCGCAAATATTTATGCCCAAATTCCAGGCTCCGTGGCGCTTACCGGAGAATACGCAGGCTTGTACGCATTCCGTCAGTATCATTTATGCACTGCAGGATGAGCAGAAGACTCATCTAATCTACTTCTAGCTTGTACCGCTAATGTCGCTGTTACCATGTCTTTTGGCGGTACCGACTGGGCGATCAACCCTCTGGACATGAACGTCGGCGTCGTCCCTACTTCTGTCGTAGCTTCCACGACTCAGATGTGCGCTGGCGGTATCTTCGATGTCGGCAGTAGCATTGGCAGTGGTTCTAACGTACCAACTTGGATTATCGGTGACACCTTCTTGAAGAACGTGTATACCGTTTTCCGTGCCAACCCCGCTGCTGTCGGCTTCGCGCAGCTTGCCAGCGGCTCGAGCTCTTCGACTGGATCTTCAACAGGAACTTCCTCCTCGAACCCGGCGAAGGTGACTACCGTAACGCCTGGACCCACTAGCACGAGCACGAGCAGCTCAAACCCCCTTCTTGGAGCTGCCTCCACAAACAATAACATTGCTGTATCGCTTACCCTTCTCGCCTCCGTGGCAGCCTGCTTCACCCTCTTGCTTTAGGGACTATACATACCACATTACCTACAACTATTATTGTGATACCACACACGGATTCAGAGTCTTGGTTCGCACCCAACTCGGATATTCATGCTATTCTGACTTTATATTCTAACGTCGCTCGTTGACTAGTTGTTGACATTGCATATTAACACTTCCCCGTCCATTCTTTCATTTACGTTTTATATGTTTTGGTTTAGATGTATGTGTATTATGATTTATGTGGTGGTGTGCAGTAGGGGACTTGCTTGCATGTATATTGCAATGCAATTGCAGTCGCTGATTTTCCCTTAGGATCAATGGATGTCGAGATATTGGTCTTCAGAAGCTGAGAAGGCAGGAGGCAGTTCGTTCATCTATATATAATGCTGGAGTACGAGATTCTAACTTCTTAACTTCTATACATATCCCCAGAAAGTGACGACAACGGGGTTGATCTGGGATGTACTGCACTGACTATCTATTAACACCATCTCTTCAATCATGCAACCTGTACATTGACCCTGAGGCACACATACATGTTTGCTGTCAGGTGGCTTTTTAATAAAGGCTGGCTCTTCATCGATATCGAGACCGTCCCATCATGCGTGTGATCGTATGTATGAAGCTCCGGCGGCATGATCGGATGCTTTCTAATTTCAGGGACACAGAGGAGAAGCCCAACCCCATCATCTTCGCCCCCACCACATGTCATACCAATATGAACTTCGAATAATATTATAATTTCCAACAAAACACAAAGGACTTTCCCGACTCACTGGCGTATCTCCAACTTCAAGCCAAGTCTGCGAGCAACGGACGTTGATTGAGATAGTAGGTTAAGGGATCTTATGTAATTCCTGTGCATAGACAAGGGCTCCCGTAATTTGTTAATGTTCGCGCAAGAACTCTGATGGGATTCCCGAGGTAATAGGAAGGGGATTGCCAGATTGCTTTGCGAGGGGAGCGGGGACCGACGAGACGTCTATCAGAAAGTATGCCCACGATATACCTCTGTCTCCCATACAATGGCGCGCGATGGGCCAGGGCACCCCAACAATAGCTTAGCGATAGCAATGCATGCTGGCAGAAACGAACGACCGACCGACCCAAAGAAAAAGAATTCGAAGCCCCCCTCATCGTATTTCCGAGCGAGATCAAAACAGCCTAACAAAACAGGTGGTGGGATAAGAGTGCGGCACCGAATTGTTTTGAGGTGTAGCGTAACGGATTAGAATTGCCACTGTGAGAGTTGATGGAGGTTATGTCAGGATAAATGCTGAGCAGGGATTGCTAGAGGGAAAAGCCGAGGTCGATTCATTTAGTGATCTTAATTGATCTATTGGTGGTTCGATGGGACTGAGCGATTGCTGTGACGGCTTTACTTTAGGGTATGTGTTTGTGACGGAGAGGCAGTCGCCGATCAATGTCGGAGCCGTGCGTAGCGAGAACTATGGGAAGTATTAGTAGGAGGTTTTGTCTGTGTGCAGTACGGTTCCGAACGATACAGGCACTGCCCGTCGTGCGAGCCAGACGGCCGGTGGCGATGGTTATGATTGGGGCGCCGACCCAGTTGACCTTGGCTAGAGGTACTTATTGTGCGGGGAACTGTATGTAGCGCAAGCAGAACGCGAAGAAAAGAAGCCCTACGTGCGCCGAGATTGTCGGGTCCGAGAAGCTACCGAGGATAATGGTAGTAGACGCTAAACGCCAAAAAAAAATGAAGCCGCCATTGAGTTTGCACTGGAAAGTGGAGGTATTGAGTATGAGAGCGGTGACGTACTAGATATGGACAGGTAGGAGGTCCTCGGAGTGAAAGTGACCCTGCGCCTGTGTACTCAAATCCATCATTCGCAAAAAAAAAAGATGCTAGGGTGAGTATTGAGAACTTCGAGATGGAAAACGTCGAGGCAGTGTAGACCCAGATACGCTCTGTGAGCGATGGGGGACGGAAATATAACCTTGCGTTATCGGGCATGTAGTATGGGGATGAAGGACTTTAATCATCATCGAATCTTGAGCGCCCTGAGCCCCGCCTTGGTGTCATGGAATGCACTAGCGCTTACCTCATTGGCGGAATACGGTAGTGCAACATGATCTCAAGTCTCGGCCATAAATCATACTCAAGCCAGTACATGTCAAAGGGTAATGAAGAGCTGTGTAAAGCCATGTGAGAGAACAATATTGCGATCTGTTGACGGGATCGGAGGAGGGGAAATGCCCGAGATAGGAGTTGCCGACAAGAGAGTTGCATGTGGTTGACGTTGAAGAAATGACACGGAGTAGCGCAGCCTCGACGAAGGTTGATCACGCAGGGGTTTATGCCACCATCAAACCTTACCTCGAGCGCGAGCCTGAGCAGCAGACTCAGCAAACTTGACACAATTGAGCTGATTCAATTGAACATCTTGCACTGGACTGTGGCGCGCACCTCCCTAGCAGTTGACAGTGGGTCCCGACCGTTAATTATCTGTAAGCCAGTACAATTCAACAGTGATGGTTGATTGATGCTGTGTGAACCATACGGTCAGAGTTAACGGTTTAACGTGATCGGAGGGAGAGCATCAACAAGCGCTAAGGGCGCGAGATGAGGATGGCAATGGTATATGGAAGTTGAACATACTGATAGGGCAGGCGGTTGATATTGATGGTATGAGTTCTGCTTTGTTTGGGAGCCACGGGCCACTGGAGGAGAATCAGTAGTAGACGTTAAACGATTTTGTTGTAACGACACGCAGATACATTAGCGCAGCCTCCGATCAAGTGACTACCAGTTTGGTTTAACCTTAGTAGGTATAGCATTCAATATGTTACGCGCCGTAGCGGGCCGGGATGATATGGACGACATTAACGAGAGTGACGGTAAGATGGGATCGTCTGTACAGATAGTTTTAGCGCTCCTCAGTCCGATACGAAGGGGGTTCGAACGTTCTGAAGGGGATCATTGCAGGGCCGGTTCACTGAAGCATCCCAAAGACGTAGTTCGTTACCGATTCCGCGGACATGATGAGAACACGTGGCGAAGAGGTGCTTGATAACGAAAAGCAATCTTGGCGTGTTTTAAGTGACAAGTGACATTTGTTTTGTGGCACGCTAGAGGAGGACTCTACCGGTTTTCAATCAAGACGCAAGAGTACTTTGTGACCATATGGATGTTGCTGTGACTTACACAGCATCTAGAGATGACGGACACGGGATAGGAAGACCGTTGTGAGAGTTGAATCGAATTGGACCAGCAGACCCATGGTTGTAAACCTCGGGATTAGCCGTTGAATCTCCCCTGAATTGGTAGTGCGATATCACGCGGTTCAGATCAAGTCAATATCCTTCAAGTGCGGCAACTGACCACGGCTGCAACACTATTTGAGCACACTCATCCATGTTCCCAGTAAATTATTTCTAAGGTTGTGTCACCTCAAGACCTCCTTCTCTTCAACTTCATGCCTGTCGAACTTTCATAGCTCATCTTCACTACTCTCCCGTCGGCTACCTTTCGTTAGTTCTTCTTTAGCCTCCACTCCGCAGTTGATCCATATCCTTCATCCCATTAGATTCACTCTCATTCGTGTATATTTAGTATCCATTCCCATAATGGCCAGTAATCAGTCCACCACGCCCCCGCCCACTCTGCAGAGGGGGAAAGCATGCTTGCGTTGCAGGTACTTTCTCTACTCCTTCCTCCTTCAAAAAAACTCGCTAACCATGCTCAAACGCGCTTTGTCCAGGAAACGAAAAATGGTCAGTCATCGTCTTATCAATCTCCCCCAATCTCGGTCGCTCAACCAACTCTTCAGAGATGTGACGGGAGCAAGCCAGCCTGTCAACAATGTGTTCGTGCAAAGCAGCATGACGCTTGTCAGTACGACGATGGAAAGGGAAAGACAAGAACTCAGCTTCTACGTGAACACATCGAGCGTTTAGAACAGCGTATACGAGAACTCGAAGATCCGGAGTACACCTCCCCATCCGTAACTCTCCATGATCCCCATCATCATCGCCGCTCTGAAAGCTCCTCCTCTTCCCTTACTGGCTCACCAGCAAGCACAGGCTTTTCTATCCCTCACTCTTCCTTCCCTGCTTCCGGTGTGTTGATCTGCCAGTGTCCATTCTCGTATCGTAACTCAAATATTTCACAGCAAATAATTCCCCTCAGAGCTCTTGGATACAGGGCATCCCTTCCCCTTCCCCTACCCCATTTACCGATATCTACCATGAGGAACCCCATCCCACAATAGAGCTCGCTCAGACCCTGGTTGACATCTTTTCTTCACACTGTCGTCAGTCCCTCCTGGGTCTCCATATGGGTCGACTACGAGAATCTTTCACTCGACCTGTCATGGAGCAGCATCACCCTGTCCTCACCAACGCCATCTTTTTGTGGGCATGCTATATCTCCAGGCCTGGTCCCCTTAGCACACACGAGTCTCACTACTTGAGTCGAACCCTCGACTCCCTCAGCGATGCCCTCCAATACCAAAGCAGGTTACTCGATGTCATTCAGCGCTCATGTCTTCTGTCCGTGTACTTCCTCTCAAATGGAAGGGCACTAGAAGGCAGTTACCATGCCAACGCCGCTGCATCACTGGCTATCCAATGCGGCCTTCACGGAGCAATCACGAATCAATCATCATTCGAGTCCACAGCCTCCATCTCACCGTTTAAACTTGATCCTCCGAAAGATGCTATCGAACAGGGCGAGCGCATATTGACGTTTTGGCAGGTATTCATTCTCGATCGGTGCTGGTCCGTGGTACTTCACAAACCAGTAACCATTCCACATGGTTCAGATGGATACGCGTCTATCATTATGCCGTGGCCTCAAGATATGGAAGAGTATGCAACAGTACGTTCCATTATCACATGTCTCAACATCGACTTACTAGATCCTCCCAGGGTCAGATCGATGATTTGCACAGCTTCCATACCGTTCGGAGCTTCTTCGAACGTCAGGTCACGAACGTCCGCGGAGGGTTTTCACCACTAGCTCTCCGTGTCAAAGCATCCGCCCTCTTCGAACGTGCGCACCACCTCGCTTCAACCTGGGACCAGCGTAGGCCCATTCCCCTCAAATGTCAACCATTTTTTAATCAACACGCAGCTTTAGCCATGTCCAGCGCATTTACCGACGACTTTCAAACCTTAGAACACACGATCGCACGCTTTATCCCGACTCTCATTCCAGTGCATCAACTGGATGCTACGGTACCTGACGAGAAACACGCCTATATCGCGACACACACGCTTGCTCACGCTGCGATGATACATCTCTATCACCCATTTGGCGCTGAAGACCCAGTCTCTTACGAAAAGTGCCTTCGGGCTGCGCGGTGTTGCGTATCCATCATCAAACATATTGCTGACTCGGATTACGAATTCCTTGATCCCATTATTGGCGTGAGTATCTTTTTGATGCACTCGACAAATTGATTAATGATTTATTTCCGATGCAGCCGTGTTGGACGTGCGCCGTGGATACCTTGATTCGAGAACTCAACGTCATCGAGTCATCGTGGCCGCTCGTCAGCAGCTCTGATATCCGTAGTGAAATCGGAACCCTGCTTTACGCCATGAATAACCTCAGCGCGCGCTTCCCGCTGCTGGGATATTCTGTGGCCAAGGTACAAAAGCGACTTTCTGGGCTATAAACAGCGAATCTGCCTGATGACCGCGATCTGCGTGCAGACTTTTTCGAAAAAAAAAATCCTAATCGACCTAAAGACTCTCGGCCCTTATGACTTGGACACACTAGTATACTGATCGAACGTTTTCTCCTGGACTCAATTTCTTTATCTGGACTCTGATCTCTTACGGACAACGCTTTGCACTCTTACGTTCACGTTCTTTACGACCCTCACGCCCTCTGGACACTAGTACTCTCTGACCGGACATTGTTATCGCCACGGACAGCAGCGCAGGACTAGATTACGGACTTGCACATCACCCACAAAGTTGGACATTATCCCCCTCACGCCTCGTAATTGTTAATCTAGTTGATATATTTGTATGTCGTGTCGCGTTTCTTTTGCTTTGTTTTGATAGACCCTTGTTGAATAGTTTTCTGTTTCTTTTTTCTTCTTTTTACCTTTTGAAGTACGCTGTCGTCGCGCCGTTTAGGTCTTGTTTGTTGTACCGTTACTTCGTATAATCAAAGAAGAAATATGTGGAGTGGACGTCGTCATTACTCTTGTGTTGTGCTTGGCCAGACTTAGGAGGAAGATGGGACGTTTCTTCTGATGACGCGTTGTGCGATGGTAGGTTTATCCAATCGACCAGATTCTCTGAGAGTTTGCGTCTCATGCAAATGATGGAGACATGATGCATAACTCGGAATGACGCATGATGGGCGTCGACTGCGCGACTGGACTGCTCCGCGAGAATCCGCATCACGCGCCACGACGACTAGGATACATAGATTCGTGTTGTGCTTAGTCTCCCCTAGCCAGACTACAGAAAAAAGATAGCCATTCCTTCCAATGACGCGCTGTGCGATGGCAAGTTTATCCAATCGACCGGATCCAGAGTTTACGAGAGTTTGAATCTTCATGCGGACGATCAAGGACATGATGCATAAGTCGGAATGATGCATGATGCATGATGGGCGTCGGCTGCGCGACTGGACCTGCTCCGCGAGAATCCGCATCACGCGCCACGACGACTAGGATACAATGTTTGATTCAATCAAGAGAAAGAAACGGATATTGAAATACAGACCATTGGAAATACAGCGAGCATGTGCTCGCAGACATCCAGGCACACAAAACAAACCCAAACTCAAATGTTGAGAGACCCAGAGTTACCAAAGTCGACGCGCGGATCAGGCCCCAGGGTGTCTGATGGTGATGGTGAAAGTGTGCTTTGTATGCTATAAGTGGGATATGGCGGTGAAAGGAGGCTGAGATTTAGATTTCGGTTCGATTTGGAGAGATGCCAACTGAGAAAGACTTGGGATGTTTGGATTTTTTGAGGGCGGCGTTTTGTTGTCAACGATGTGGAATGATTTGGGATGACGTATGCAATGATTATCAGAAAATGAAGAAGATGGGAATGGGAATGGGAATGGGAATGAGTCGGTGAAGAATGAAGACCGCGCAGTGGGACTATCTTGTCGGTTAGCCCAGACAAGCTGGCGCTGATGCACACGGGGCCCATATGAGGCGGCCATTACAACGTTAACAAGAGACGGGGTTCGCAACCACTCCACTAGCGTGCTCGCACGCAGTTGTGTCGTCGGATACTGCAGGCAATGAATGTGACGGCATAATGAAGAGGATGACGTGCAAACGCCGGTGTTCCGATTTATGCAGAACACCTTAAGCTTCTTCCTGTCAAGTCTGACCGGTGACCCTTGTCTTTGCCGCATGCCATGTGCTCGCAAGTAGTGTGATTGCCAGAGCTGTTATTCGGAAACTGCAGACATGAAGGATAGTTTATTCCCTTGTAGTTCCAGTCACAGGGGATGGGGTAAGAATCGTAGATACCCCAACTCAGTCCAGGCTAGATCGACCACTAGTGTAATTTATGGACCACATCATTGAGTTTCTGCAGTGGAACAAATTATTACTTACTAGTAGGTGTCGTTCCCCTGACTCGAAGTTCGCCGCCATTGCAAAAACCATCTTTTGCACCCTCCTCCGGTGCTGTCGGCCGCCCTGGTCTACCTCTAATCGTCTATTCGCGCCACCCACACTGTCAAGACTCAATATTAATGTCCCACAGCTAGTACTTGCTGATTACCTGCTACGATGTGCGTACCTTTCCCTGGCATGAGCCTGGATTGCAGGTTTGATCCTCAGAGGTCTTATCATCGGAGTGATTTCCCTTTCCTGAGCAGTTTCACTGTCAGTAAGCGAAGTTGGAATGTGTAGTTATGTCTTACTTACGATCACACGAAGTGGCGATTCTCTACGGTCCCGAGCGCCTTGAACAGCTTCCTTGAAGTAGGACAGGGCTTCTGGGACATAGAGTCTGTGGAGATCAACTGCGGCTGGTCAAGTAATCTCAACAGACTCTTTGTCCCAGTGTATTGGATCTGTATCTCTGGGTAAGGGTCAGATAGCGCTGCCCTTGATACGAACACAACGGGCCTGGTCATTCTCTGTACGAGGGCAGGAGTTAACTTCCTTCACGTTCCCTTCATCGGTGTCGTACCTTGGAATATCTTTGTGCTGGCTTCCTTGTTGAGGAGCGCCATGTTTCCTCTGTGCATTTCATCCTTCAGGGTGAGCTCCTGTCGTTCATTACGATCTTTGGTTTCATTTCTCTGCTTGAAGCGTCCACCCGATCCCCCTCATCTATGGCTTTGATGTGAAGAGACTCGGGGTCTTCGTAGGGGTCAATCACTATCTGCGCCACAGCAACATCTGGCGCTCTTGTAGCGAGTCCGGGTACAGAAGAGCGACGTGATCGCTACGTGTTGAAGAGGTGGGTAGACAGCAACTGGATCGAGCATGCTAGGACAAACTTCAGGGATGTAACTGACGGGCTCGGCCACCGAAGGAACATCACGAGGTACGAGGGGTCGTGTAGGGTATTGTGCGCTCGGTTGGTCACGAGGCTGATAAGGCGAGTGCTGCGAAGGTGTTTGATGGGCTGAATGTTGGGAGGGGATCCGGGAGTATCTAACCGCTGGACGCGGTTGGCGGTATCGGTGGTATGGCCTCTGCTGCGAGGGAGTAGCTTTGTATGGTAAATCGGATTGTGAATATAAATCCGAGGATATCTGCGGTGGCGGAGACTCGCTCCGGCTGTTGAATATGCCGATTACTTTCCGCAGCAACCGAACTGGGCACTTGAATAGGGCCTCAAGGGCCGATAGTACAGAGGGGATAAATATTTGCATGATGTGGGGAACAGAGAAAAACAAAGGCCATATCGTTAGACTTGGGGGCTATATCCAGTTCGGGGAGCGCTACGCCCACACATGTTAGTTCTACGACGAAAATAGGATGCACGAATAAAGTGGGAACCCTGACCAAAGCGCCGTCGCGTGTCCACAGCATGCATCAGAGGTCATGTCACAGTGGTATACAAGAACACGGATACATGATTATGCACACATCAATATCGTGTCTTTGTCTCGCAGATGAACTAGAGGCGGACGAGTTATCGCAGTCGGATGTACCCGCAGTACATCGAATCAGATCCGGCCAGTGCATCGTTAAGTATTCACAGAAGGTATCGCAATGGATGATCAAGCTAGCTGCACGATCAGAATGCCTGCATTCTGTGGGTCCACCTCGGCAGGAAGGTTGTGCCTTTGACAAATATTTAGCTAATAGGTGGAAATGTCCAACAAATCGTACGTACTGTCTCATCAAGTCCTCTAGGGCCGGTTTGATTCTAGCGACATTGCCACCTGAGTGCAAGCCTCTGCCTGTATATTTCATGTATGAGATCTGTACAACAGTCAATGTTCAATATTTCACGTACCAACTATGAGGCGGATCTGTGAATCCCCGCGCTGTTGAGCTTCCTTGATAGCCTTATCTGAGCATGATATGACTTCCTTGACGTAGAGCCCGTGTAGATCCAATTCGCCTGGCTTGCTATCCTGTTCGCGTTATAGAGGGATCAGAAACTATCCAAGCCCATCACTGACATGAAACCAACCGAATTGTTCTCTGTGCGAGGCCAATGTAAGACTCCAAGCCATAAACTGACACACGGTAACTCAGCATACCTCGGAATATCCATGCACTGGCCTCAGCGTTCAGGGCTTCCATGGTATGTTCGTGCTGCTTGCCCTTCTCTGAGAGTTCCTTAGCTAGCGCACGCTCACGGCGCGCATACGCCTCACGGCTCTGCTGGAAGCATCTAGCCCTCGCATCTCCCTCCTGGTTTGCCTTCGCGCGGAGGGATGTGTAGTGTTCATTATCCTGATTGGCTGGGTTCTGCATCAGTGAACTGGTGGAGAAATTATAAGGACATCGTTGTTACGCGAGGTAATACTTAGCAATCAGTTGACATACCTGCGATGTGCTGAGATTCGAAAGGACGAGTAGCATAAATAGGGGAGCCCAACGCCCAACCCTCGTGACCGAAATGGGTAATATATCTGGAATAAATAGAAGTAAATACCGAGTACATTCAACGCCCTAATGGATGCAAAGGTTAGCGAGGCCAAGTTGAAAAAGTTGAACCCAGATTGATATGCAGCACACCGTAGAACGACGCTCTGAACGCTGCGAGAAGTCATCGAATATGTCATGCGAGTTGGATGAGTACAGACGATTATGTTCTTTTCATCCGCCCCGCTTTTACCTCACTAAATGAGGACCCTGTAGATTTCTTCGGTACGTAGGAGTGTTTCTCTCCCACCCGCAGCTAGCGAATTATGCCCTCGCTGCTGTAGTGATAGCCCTACCAGTCGTGGTCCGTACCTGAATGGTTGATCATTCCAGCGCCTGTCAGTGGAGACGCTCATGTCGGATCACATTGTGAACTTGATCGCAGAGACGAACGCATATCAACTTCAGATGTGACTGATGTTCCGCATTAAAGTAATCGCCCGAGCCTGATCAGGACCAATATGGCCAAGGACGTGTCCGACTTTCTTCGTCAACGATGCAAGTGGAAGTACTATTGACCAATTAAACCGGATGCACCTTTGTTCATCATGTCTTGCAGAAATTGCTCAGACGATTCTTGCCTCTGGCCAGGTAACAAAACCTCCCTTCATGGAAGGCGATCCAGGTCCGATCGGTATCTTGACTCTCGCTTGTCATACGTGCCGTGTCCGTATAAAATGCGTCACATCTTTCGACACTGAGGTATGCGTTACATTATTCCATCTCACCAACGTCCCCTCACAACACTACACTTGTCACAGTGCATCCCCCTGGTTCCACATGATCTCCCATGGCAGCCCCTACTCATTTCGACGGATGGCTCAGATTACGTTTCAACACCTCATTCAATTCATAATGAACCCTCTCGTCGTGCTGTAAGTTGCTGAGGAGGTTCACTATGAATATTCTTGGTACGGCCCCATAACGGCCCTTCTACAGACGTACTTCCCAGTCCATGACCACTTTTTAGTGAGACAGCAAGCACAGCTTCGTGCGCAGACCGACAGGAATGATCCTTATTCCTCTGCCGACTCTTATGGTCAAACAGTTAAGTCTTCCGACGACAACGACTTTCATGACTTTCTCGAATACTCATGAAGTGCGCTAGTGGCTAGTGACGCATCACAGAGCACTAGTGCTCTTCATGAAGACATCCCATTCTTAATATTGGAAGGTGACCGATATATAGATTGGGCTACTCGCTATCAGAAGTTGGCTCGTCAGTTAGGTGTCCCGGTCACCGATTTTTGGGTCTACTGCCACAAACACACATTGCGAGGTTTGTATCGTAGACACAAGTCTTGGGTTTGATCCTAAGAAACATATCGTGCATTTCGTCTGAGATGTACACGATCGATTTCTTAGGATCGAATGGGACTGGTAACTCTTGGTAGTATCCCTTTTGCTTTGTTTTGATAGACCTTTGCGTAATAATCGTTTCTGATTGCCTTTTTTCTTTAGAAATATGCTATCGTCGCGCCTTATCTAACTCTTGTTTGTTGTACATTTTTACGTAGTATAATCAAAGAAGAAGAACATGGAGTGGACGCCGTCATTACCCTCATTGTGGTGCGTTGTGCTTAGTCCCCACTAGCCAGACTAGAAGGAAGAAGATACTCATTCTAATGAAGCGTTATGCTATGTTAGGCTTATGCAGTCTATGAGAATCGGAGTCTTCATGCGGACGATCAGATATATTGCATGTCGGATGATGGGTGTCGGCTACGCAACTGCTCCCAGCGAGAGTCCGCATCACGAGCCACGATGACTAGTATACATAGATTCTTTGAGACAAGGAAATGGAAATAAGGGCATTGGAAATACAGCATGCATGTAGACGTCCAGGCACATGAAAGAAACCTAAATGTTGAGAGACCAAAATCGACGCACAGATGGTGAAAGTGTGCTTCGCATACTAAGTAGGAAATGAAGGGGCATGCGGTGAAAGGAGGCTGAAACCTAGATTCGATTCGATTTGGGTGCTTGGAGAGATGATGTTTGAGCTTTTGAAGTTTATTGCAAACGATATGGAATGATTCGGGATGACGTTAATCAGGGATGGGAACAGCTCGGTGATGAATGTAGACCGCACAGTGGGCTACAGTGGGACCATCTTGTCGGTTACCCGGACAAGCTGGCGATGATGACATGAAGCCTATATGGGGCAATCGTCATAACAAAAGTCGTAGTTCACAACCACTCCACTCGTGCTGGCACGCACGGTGTTCGTAGAGTTGCATCCTCGGATACTGCAGGCATGAATGTGACGGCATGATGAAGAGGGTGACGGGCAAACGCCGGTGTTTCAATTTATGCAGAACTTTTTCCTACCCGAAGTCTTGCCTTTGCCTAAACCCCAAGTCTTGCCTTTGCTGAATATCATGTGCTCGCAAGCAGCGTGGTTGCTAGAGCCGCATCCCCGGGAACTGCAGGCATGAATGTAACGGCATGATGAAGAGGATGACGTGCAAATGCCGGCGTTCCAACGTCGACAGAAAGGCTTCCTGTCGAAAGTCTCTCCTATAGCGAATGTGCATGCAACCCTTGGACTAAAATATATTTCCTTGTATTCTCGATCACGGGGGAGGAAGTAAGAATCATATATGTCCGTGAATTCATTGAAGTCGGTGAGTTCCAAGTCACGGCGTGAGCATACCCGCTTGCGGACTGCCTTGTCGAAGTTGATGACTTGAAATGAGAGGCAGTAATTTGTGAGGAGCACTTTTTATCTATATACTCTCCGTAGGCATCAAGTTCATACTTTCGATGAGGGAACGCGAAGCGGTATGCTCGCGTAAGGCGGATCCATGCGACGGTCCAATCCGATGAAGTAGTGACTGGTCCCGAACGAAAGCGGAGACTGGAGAGGACGACATCAAGGTTGACGGGCCGACAAGTGGTGATGTTGTACCACTCAGTGTACGGGAATTCAGGGCAGTTGAGGTGATCAATGAACCGCCGCTTGACCTCCTGGATGTTAGGGGCCCAGGAAGCGAGAACACCGTAAGTCAAGGGAAATGTGACGGAACGGATGGTTATTACGGTCAAGATTAGAAAGATCAGGTTCAACCCGTCGTTTCTTTGTTGGTTGTTCAGATGTCTTCTTCGAGCTGGTGAATCCCCCGTCTATTGACCGAAGGTGCTTTAGCTGTGTACTCGCCAGCCGCTCCATGAAGTTTCTCTTTGACTCGCTCAGGACCTACTTAATCTTGAAGAACTCTTTGAATAGGGAATCTAATCGGAGCGAGAGTGTTGCGCCGCTCGCCATCGATGTGGTCGAGCATCCGCTGGAAAGGGGCACTTGCTTCGGAGTGCGCCGGCCGCCCTCTTCTGTATCCCGTGGGGAGTCGCGAATCGCAACTTGTGCAACGAGCAAGACTGTTGTATACTTTTCAAGTTCCCCTTTTTTGAACCGCTCGACGATTCTTTTGCACTCGTCGGCGAAGCCCAGTAAGGGAACCTGATCGATAGACTGAAAGGAACCGTCATGGGCATTCCTGAAGGTAGCTACAATCGCACTAGAAAGCTGAGCGCAGTATGTTGATAATCTCTTTTTTCTTTTATGAGCCATGGGTCGATGCGATGGACGAAGTTGAGATGAGTCTAGTGCTACGGATAGGGGCCTCCTGCTGTTAGCCAGCGCCGGACCCCGGCGGTGACATAATAATACCGGGACCCGCGGAAGGTCATGCCTGCGAAAACAAATATTAATGTTTTAACCCATGAATCATTAATGTACTTACCCGTATCTTAGTACGATGCGATGTTGATGCCATGAGTCAGAGTAACAAGAATAATTGTTCGTCTCATTGCTCGGATCCATGTTGGTACATAGTACTCGGTTGAGTAAATATTAATGTGCCAAGAACAGCGTGGTCGGAGCTCCGAGCAACTTGGTCCTAACAAAGTCCTGATATAAACAACCTGTAGCATGCCAGCGCAACTTGTTCGCTCCACCCGCTTTGACCGACCACTACCACGCCTTGTCCAGAGTCGGGCTCCAGACTGTTTGAAGACCTAGCAGGTTTCAAAGCTGAGCGCTGAGATTTAAGGCCAGTTGGCATTTGTGAAAGGATGTCGTCACACGAGAACAGCTCACGGGAAGAACGTATGTACCAGTCTTTCTACAGTGACACACCACTCTATGCTGGCGCCCATTTTGTTCGGCTCTCCCGGTCAGATCACACTGGGAGAGCGCAGTACTCCACATGTTCGCTCGGTGCCTTCTTTTGGTTCTCTTCCATCATCCAGTCTACGTCCAAGCCTTAATAGGCTTGGTCATCGAAGCGTCTCCCTTATTGTCGCCCATACACCTCCACAAGAAGTTAATATGACTAGCGCTCAAAGCCTCAGGCAATCCCTTGGCCGTTTGTCGCGCATCAGACCCCCACCACCAGAACCACAATGGTCGCTTTTCGAACAACTTATGGAGAATGAAGGCCAGCTTAGGAGCCCCAGGACACAGGACAGACGCTTTTCCGTGACCGCCTCTCACCGCTCCGAGTCTCCAACTGCAGAAGCTGCCTCAACTAACTGCGATCCATTCGACACTGATGTGCAATCGCATACGCAGGAACACGACACTCGAGAGGCGCTGGTTGAGCACCAGCGAATCAATGGATGTTCCACTCAATTGGAAGATGAGTCCCAAGCCTGCTCTGATGGCTCTTCAGCGACTACAGCCCCCCCATCGCCATCACGCCGTCGTTTTCCTCCCTTGCAAGTACCCACGATACCAGTTGTGTGGAGAAACGTTCTCAAATGCGCAGTCACGTATTTTCTTGCCTCTCTGTTTACGTTTTCACCGCATCTCTCTGGAATCTTCAGTGATATTTCCACACCGGGAGTAGAGGATGGCCGCCCATCCCCCACTAGTCACATGATAGCCTCGATGTATGCGTCTTCCTTCACCCTTTTTCTATAATTGATATTAATTATTCGCAGCTCTATCTACTATAACCCGGCAAAAACCATGGGCGGAATGACGGAGGCTGACTCGTACTGCTCGTTTGGGATTCTCTATTCAGCATTCATCTGTTTGGGAAGCATGTCGATGTACTGGTCCCTCGAGGTCATACCTGGATGGGAATGGCTCGCCGATACTCTCGTCATTTTGTGGGTCGGAATTGGCATGTGGGGTATCACTTGGATGAAGGTGTGGATGGCCAAACCCACGTTTAATTCGGGTATGTCAATCAAAGGCTTCAAGTCGTGGTGTACTAACTGTTTATCAGCGTGTAGCATAGCTGCAATTATACTATCCATTGTGTAGGCTTATCATATGTCGTATTTGGAGTATGTGACTCAAAATTTCTCTAGAATTGTCAAGGAGGGAGGTTGGGAAGTCCTCCTGCAAGTCATTTCAATCGTGCTTGTCGGCATGATGATATCAAACGTCGTGTGTTTCGCTCTATGGCCCCAAAGCGCCACAGAAAACCTCCAGTTGAACATGACAAAGACCTTGGATTCGTTTGCCACCCTCCTTGGCATGCTCACAAACACCTTCCTCCTTGAGGAGCCCATTCGCCAGCCTAGCCAGGATAAAATACACAAAGCGGTCGAGAACCACCAGGCAAGTTTTACGAGCCTCAAAAAGAACTTGTCAGAAGCCAAGTCGGAATGGTTCAGTGGTCTGCGTGGACAAGGAGGCAAGGCGTCGAGACAAGCTTACGAAGATGCGGTTGGCAGCCTCACGCGCCTTGCTCAGCATTTGAATGGCCTGAGGAGCGGCACCCGGTTGCAGTATGAGCTTACCAAGGCTCATAGCGAGGGACGCTTGACATTGAAGCGACACAGTCGAGCTATCGGACAAGAGCGTGGTCCAAGCGAGTATCGGTCTCCAATCGGGAAGGGGAGGACGATGTCTAATGGCGGTTCGGACATGAGGGATGACGCAGATGAAGTCCTATTGCAAGCTGCAGCAGATATGTTCGGTGACTTAATCGAAGATCTGGGTCCACCGCTGAAGGCGTTGACGGTGAGTCGAACTCTATTTTGTGCTGCGGAAGAGTCTCACAATTAGCCACAAGAGGACCTGTACGGCAAGTCTTAAACGTCTACGCGAGGCCTTTGCGCAGAGCAAACGCGTCCAAAGAGAAACTCCGCTTCTACCTCATGATTTCCACGTTTTGATCGACGAGATCGGGAGCGCGCTATTCACATTCGAGAGCACCTCGAATCACGCGGTTCTGCGTTTATACAAAAGCAGCGAATTCTCTACCACGTCTACAGATTCTTGGGTCCCGCAGAACGATACCCTTACGAAGAGCGAAAATGAGCACATATTTCTTCTCTATTTGTAAGCTTCATTTCACTCGAGAGGTTGCACGCTCAACTCACCGTGTTTCAGTTTCATTTTCACACTGCAGGAGTTTGCTGGGGAGCTCATTTCTCTCACGGATGCTATGCGCAGGATATACGCGGTCGAACAAGTAAGGGCGGATACTACGAGCTGGTTTAAACGGTATATTGTCCACGGTCCGTCACGACTGTTGTCGGTGGTGCGATTGCGCCGACGGACTTTTACTCGCGACAAATCCAGTCGACCTGGACTCCGCCGAATCTGTCAGTGATCATACTTGAGACAACCTGCAATCTACTGACATTTTCCTATCAAGCATTATATTTCACATCTCCTCATGGCGACAAAGTTTTCTTCCCAAAAGTCCAACCTCATGCCCCGAACACCATTCAAACACCCCATCCTGCGAACCTCCCTTTTATTGGTCGCATGAAGCGCGCCCTTTGGGATCTTAGTGCTATCTTGAAAGAACGCAAGTTGAAGTATGCTTTCAAAGTGGGAATGTCTTCCGCTATATTGACTGCACCTGCGTTCTTTGATGCTACGAGACCAATTTTCACGGATTACAGGGGTGAATGGGCGCTAATTTCTGTGCGTGCACATAGATTCCATATTTCAATGTAACTGATGTATTTGTAGTTTTTCTCGGTCATGTCGCCAACGATTGGAGCAGTATGACGGTTTATCATCGGTCCTGCGTCCTTGCTGATTTGTTTGTTAGACCAATTACCTCAGTATTTACCGTGTACTCGGTACTCTGTGCGTTGTCTCGTTTAGTATTTTGCCGCTTCGTTTCTGACCAGTCGAAGTTTTGGAGCGGGCGTCGCAGCTGGAATTTACAGCCTTTTCCCTGATAATGCAATCGTGCTGTCGATCTTTGGCTTCTTTTTCTCGATACCTTGTTTCTACTACATCGTCGCCACCCCGGAGTATGCGGCGACTGGGAGATTTGTTCTTTTGACGTATAATCTGACGTGTCTTTACTCGTACGTTGTCTATTTTTGGCTGCGCGCGCAGGCTTTTAATCCACACTTGCAGGTACAACCTTCGACAAGCCGATGTATCTGTGTTGGATACTGCGTTTCATCGCTCGACTGCGGTCATCGCTGGTGTCATCTGGGCTGCAATAGTGTCTCGTTTCTGGTGGCCCTCAGAAGCCCGAAGGGAACTGAGTAGAGAGCTGGGAGAGTACGTAGGTTCTTTCCTGAGCGCGACAAGTATTGACCTGTTGCACCTAGCTTTTGTCTGAATATCGGATGGCTATACACCCACTTAGTAGCAGCTAACTCGGGCGGGTACCGCGTAGCCGATGACACGGACGACGACGAACCCGAAACGCAGCCTCCAGACGAGGAGACGTTGCTTTTGCCGAAGTCCGCCAAGGCCAAACTTAGCAAATCCATTCAGGAATTCATGGCTATGTTGGTGTGGGTTTCCTATCTCCCGATCATCGCTTATTGGGACCCTGCAGGGAATTACATCTCCAGAGAAAGCTCATTGAATTGCAAGGCCTCCTGGCTGAGACGCAGCATGAGCCCCGGCTCAAGGGACCCTTCCCTATACTACTCTACCGGGCGATATTAACGAGCCTTCAGACCATCCTGGATAAGCTGCACAGCATGCGTTGTGTCACTACCCGGGAGGAGTGGATTACGGTAAGCTACATGGCCTGACGATGATACATGTTTTGACGTATGATTGTCAAGTCTGTAAGGAGGGATTTTATTCTACCTGTGAATAAGGAGCGAAGAGAGATGGTCGGCAACATTATTCTCTATTTCTCCACTCTTGCATCGGCTTTTCGTTTGAAAGCACCATTGCCGCCGTACCTCCCACCAGCTGAGGAATCGAGGGAACACCTGGTACGTCTCCGAGATCTATCTCTCAATATGATAGATGTCCTATCCTTTTACAGGTCGACGCAATCCGGAAACTCGATATAGTCAGGAACAGAGATGTGAAAGCGTCCCGACAGCTACTTTTCTTTGCGTATGCTCTCACTATGAAGGGCGTTACTCAGGAACTGGAGTATCTTGGGCGTACCCTGCAGACTGTTTTTGGCGTGATTGGACAAAGTCCAGAGGAGTTTGAGGCGTTGTTTGTGGAGCCGAGTGAGAGAATGGATGTGTGACGCCTGTTGTTACTGTACTAGGCTTACTGCAAGGACAGGATGATCCGAACTAGTTTCTATGACTCCACGACAGAACATTAAGCATACCCTGACTCGCTGGGGCTGTGAACCTTTATACTAGATTTCCATCGATTCGTAATGCATCTTCTTTAATTAGTTCAGAATGCAGTACTTCTAAAGGCTCATGTATATGGGAATTAGTCACACTCAACACTCTGCCTTACGACACGGGGCGAAATCGCTATGCATGCCTGGTTTTTGAACCTCAGTATTCCCAAGCTTGACGAGATATGCCATCCACTTATCTTAAGGGAGCGATGAGAAGATTCCGCTGTTCGACTGAGAGTCATGCACGCTTGTTGTGCATACAGTGACTAGAAACATCCCACAGAATTCCAAGTCTTCAACAAGCTGCCAAGAACTTTCAAATAATAATTAATAATTACTTAGGGGCGTTATGCATGTGCAGGCGGAATTCAGACACGATCATACCAATTGCGCACGCAACCACACCAACAAACATGAGCGTTCATTATGTCGTGACTTGGTTGTCCTCTCGGCGATCAGTAAGTACATTGCATCCAGTCGCCGTGCATATATGTATATGGCAAGCAGGCGCAAGAAGCAACGAAGCCTCAAGGCTCGTGCTTCAATGAGTATTGCCTCACAAGTTGGGCGAGCTACCTCCGCCGTCTTCTACGATCGGCGCTGTTTATACCTTGATTAGAAATCCTACCAGTGATTGAGCAAACGGAGGACATAGCACATCCTCAAAGGGTCCTATTCCTTTCGCGGCCATCGTCGTTCGAACGAACAATAGACTCCTCAGGAGGTGATCGTTCACAATCACAACGCCCTTCTCTTCCAATTCGCGGTTATGATACGCCGCCATACTGGAGGCCGCCGAATGGATATGAACGGGCGTGTTGCGCCAAGGCAGACTGGACCGCGAGTATATAAAATCAGCGAAAACAGGTCGTGCCCGCTAACCCCCACGGCCTGCCACTACAATCCAAGCTAGTTGGGATACTGCCACGCCATGTCGAACAAAGCTCCGCCCCAGGACGTTTCTCCCACCACTGAAGTACCTGAAATATCATCGTCAGTAGATAATGACTCCAGTCATCCGTCCCAATTGTCGGTTGAAATCACCGGTGCGCTTAGTTTGGCCTCAGGAATTTTTGAGCCGCTGTTGATGAGCGTGATCGTAGGTATCAAAGCAAGCGGGCTGCCAGAGAAAATAGGGCTATTCAGTGGACAATTTTACATCCGCATAAAGGGAGACGGATTTACGAAGCAATCGAAGACTACGAAATACATCAAAGACGGCGAGTATGTTGCCGCTTGGAAGGATAGTATAACCTTGTATGCCTTGCAAACATCTTGTAAGCTGGGGCTGACGGGGCGCTAGTGAGGCCATGGAGTCCTCCAGGATTGAAATCGAGGTCTTCGCTCGTCGCTGCTTCTTCAGCTACAAGGTCGTCAAGAAGACAGAGAACAATCAAAGTCTTGGTGACCTCCTCGAGAACGCCAATGCAGGTCAGTTAGAGTGCATTGCAATTCAGACGAGAAGTACTCGACTAACATACGTTAACAGCGGTCGAACTTGAGTTGCTTGGGAATGGCGAACCTGCGGGCAGAGTCATGTTCCACATTTCCAAGAGCAGTGGTGCCACGTCGAAAGGGGATGCGTAGGAGATATACCCCACGTATGCAGTTACACAGTGAATGTACATATATAGTTAGCCATGGTCAAGATTGTTACGAGGACAGGACTTTTTACATATTGTATAGATAAGTACTACATATGAGTGATCCAAGAGATTATTCCGTAGCTGTTAACGCGTGGATCAACGGCCAGACACCGTGGATAGAACACCCACAGATGATATTAATCTACAACCGAGCCCGAGGTAGATGATTATGAACCCTAGTGTGCTGGGGGTCAAGAGTAAATAGCATGCGGGCAGCTGTTACCCTTTTTTTAATCGTCCGCAGTCAAACTATATTCGCACTGGAGCGGTTCCGAGATGAAATCCCGGGGCATGAAACGCTCCTGCTCACATCAATACCTCAAGGCCTCAGACCTAATAAAAAAAGCATAGAGGGCAGTACTAATACCTGAAAATAGCGGTAACAACAAGCTGAAACTTTGATGAATTCGGACATACCTCATCATTTTCAAGGAATATTTAATAATGATACTGCGCCGCAGTCGTATGTCATGGAGAAAGTGTGATGTTTAGATGTTCAGGAACGAAAGATGCCGCGTAAGTACACAGCTCAGCAGGCCGAAGGCGGAGTTTTAATTTGGACCAACGGCAGAGAACCGACCTACCTCCACATCGCAGCACACACCACCACCAGTGCATCTGAATCATCTCCCTTATACTTCAAAGAAATCTCAATTTGTAAACGCCATCGTTTTTAACCAAAGCGTTCTCAGCTTAGAATCCATAAACCTTTCTCATCCATACAGGATGCGCCTCTCAATCCTTCCCGTCCTTCTTGCAGGGGCTGGTATTGGTATGTTTCGCTTGAGGGAGCATGTGACGTAGTACTGACTTCGAGATGCTGTTACAGTTAGTCAAGTCAGTGCGGAGCCTCTCCGTGTCGTAGTTGAGAACCCGTCCAATGCCAATGCAAACATTCGCTTCGGCCATGCGCTCGCCAACGCCAACGTGAACGGCAACGATGACTCAGACAACGTCGTCCGCTTGGTGCGCCCGAGCATCGTAATGGCAACCTCCACCGAAGTCAAGGGCAAGCATCACTTTTGTGGCGCATCTCTGAAAGCGAAGGCTCTCCGGATGTCAAACGCATTCCGTCATGCTCTTGGCCTTCCTCTCATCGAGATGGGTGATCACGATGCATTCAAGGGCGAGGTTGCCAGCAACCCCGGTCCTGTTACTGGAGAAGTTCGTATCCTTCCCATGCCCTTCGTAGGGGCACCCATCACACCCAATATCCCTGCCAGTTCCCCTGTTACCGGGGTTCATATTGTTTCCGTGCCCCACCCCCATCATCATGACATGAAGCACAAGAAAGCCAAGTCCTTCCTCAGGCGCATTCACCGTGCCATCATGGCCCTCAGCTTATGGGAGGGTCGTGCTGTTGCGTTCGTTCTTGGTGAGTGAAGCTCGTATATCACCAAAATCCCTCTGATTTCCTTGGAAGGTTGTGGCATTGGTGTTTTGCTTCGCATGTTCTGGGTGATGTCCGTCCTCGCGTATCGCACCATCAGAGGTGAGAGAGCAGAGGAGGTTACCCTCGACCACGGATACATCATGTTCGAACATGATGCAGAGAACACCTTTGTGCCTCCTCCTGAATACACTGATGAGAAGGTGAAGTTAGCCGAGGTTGAGGCTCAAGAGATTGAGGCTCGTGTATGAAGTGCCTGACACCAATCCTCCTCACATACCTATGAATATTTTGGTATGGCTCGCATGCTGTGACCGCTACATATTTATTCCCAGATTCACTTCTGTTTCTCTTCCCCTGATACATAGCTGGTTGTTTGGTTTGGAAATGCTTCGCGTCCGTACATGTTGGTTGGACGGACTCTCACACTCCTTTGTGCACATGTTGTATTTTTGTTACCCGATGCTCGTAGGAACACAATCGTGATAAGTTGTTATTGCACCGGTACTGAATCTCTCCTGTAAGACCAATTGGTGGACATGGCCTGCAAGCATGATGTCTATATAAACAGATATGCGAGTTGTACGAGTAAACCCTAGTAAGAATCATACTAGGACCTACTCACAACTTGGCCAAAGTAGCTATAGTTTCTGTGAGACGCTATCCCCAGGACTGTCTCCGAACATTCATCCACCATGCGTCTCTCAGCGGTGTATGTCACCTCCTTAAACGTCACTCATCCTGGATCACTCGTTACTCGATTGTTTGAAGGTCTCTGTCAAATTGATAACAACTTTCACGGCGGAGATTTTTGCATTCAAGGAGATTTTCTCCCGGTTGGTATGAATGTCTTGGCCATCATGATGACGTTGCGAGGTGTCAGAGCGGCCACTCAGCGGTGTTGACCCCATACCAATGCTACTCTTTTCCTATCGTCGTTGGAAGTACGCATGCTATCAGGACTCAGGGAAACCTTTCATATTAGACTTACGGTAGGGGCTTCAGGGCCCCGCTTTGTCATCCTGGATCCCGAGTTCGTATCATTGAAAGGTTGTAGACTTTACCCCCACGTATGCCAATGACTGATTATGATGGACCTTACAGAACACCCCGTATACGTGAACCAGTAATGGAAGCAACTGTGAGTAGGGATCTTCCCGAACGACCCATGTCAGACCTCGGGCATTATCACATCCAGGGCCAACTTCACTCTCCCTGGCGCTTGCGGTGTTCCGTTCAGACTTAGAATCCACACAGTTCTGGGAGCAAATCAATTGTCTGGTGTGGTTCTGTTGATTTTGGTAGTGGCGCGACAATGACACGAGCAAGCAGTCCATATATTGCCTGCGGGACATGCAATTCGATGACGGGGGATTCGTACCTCTGTATGATTTAACCTTCATTTGCCAAGCAGACTAAATGGGTGAAGATGAAGTCATTCGTTCCTGGCACGACACAGTGGATGAATGCATACCTACCAGGCCCCAGGGTGAGTGATTATTTGATCATTTCCTTGAATACCCTGCATACGATATGCATGGGACGAGTCTGAAACAGGCGCTAGAAGAATCCGACGAGTGATATGCACGCGGATGTCGTCGGGTTCCAGTATAACCAAGATTTGAATTCAGCAAAGCTCGACCTTCAGTCATCTCGATTATTCACAAATCAAGAAGTTTGAAACTTATTCTTCAGCGCTTGAAGACAAGGTTGAAGTCAGCTTATTATCTCCCTCGATCCCACGTCAAAGATTTCATGGCATGTTACACTGTGAATGATTGTATTAATCAACCCTCTGCTGCCCCCGTCTTCACGTAAAAGGGTCTCCACTTAACGCTGTCGCATATACATTCTTTCTCTCAGGTGGAAACTCTATTCCGAGTCTGTACTTATACGACTGCTTCTTTTTCTCCAGTCGTCTCTAAACCATCCTGCTGATTATACACTTTCTAGTCCCAGATAGTAGTACGCGTATTCTCAACGTCTCCTCATCACCCCAAATTTTGGGTCATGTCATCCTACACCCCACAGACAAATTTGTCGCTTGAACGGTCTCGTCTCATTGGAATGATGCTGGGGGGTATATCCTACGGTGCGTTTTCAGTCGACATATGATGATTCGGCAGCTGATTTCTTTACCACAATAGGGGTATTCCTTCTCCTTACGGTACAAGCCGTGACTGCTCTCATGCAACGCCCTCGAAATGGGCAGAAAATTGCAGATCATCGTCGCGCGCTTCTTTGTTACATATTCATCACGTTCGTATTGGGGACTATAAGCTTTGCTTGCAACGCGAAGTATACGGAGATGATTTGGATAGACCTTCGTGATGCGCCTGGTGGTCCCACCGCTTTGATCGAGAACGTAATGAATTATCGTGTCAACGTTCTGGCGATATCCTGGCAAGCATCTTTGCCTATCCATCTCCAGATAGTATTGACGGTCTCGTCTAGTGGTTACGTCATGGAGTGTTTGATGCAAGGCTTGCTTGTGAGCCGAATAATTTGCCATATGTGCAAGCCTCAGGCTGATACTTGCAATATTCAGCTTTATCGATGTTTTATAATATGGGATTGGGCGAGACGCGTGATGATCCCCATGGCCACCCTCTATATTGCCATGATTGGTGCAGTTCATCGTTTATCACGCGACAGTAGTCACTGACATCTTGAGCAGCAGTGGCTATTCTCGTCTTAATCCAGGCGGGTACCGGGGTCATGTATTACAATATCAACACCACACTTGTATACCTCACCTTCCAAGTGGGGCTCACTGTGTTTTATACCATCCTCGTGGCGATTCGTTTGCTCGCCATACGAAAACGGATGAAACAAGCCATACCCGAATATGATTCTAGCACCTACGATACCATGATTCTCATGGTCGTCGAGTCCGCCATGTCATACTTTGTTTACATTATTATCTTCATAGTTGCATTTGCTTTGCATTCGGACTCCATCTCTACTCTGTGCTTCCTGTCTATCAACCAAGTTCAGGTAAGCACAGATACCTGAGTTATCTGCGTCTCTGATGTTAGCTTCTATTTTATTATTATTACAAAATTAGGGCATTACGCAGCTGTTCATCATCATACGTGTAGCACGGGGTAGGGCAGTTACAAGTCAGGGGTCGAACCGAGGTACTACAGCACCTACGGCTCTAGCATTCGCAGGGACTGCATCGGACGCAACAGGAGGAATCGACGTTGCACGAGTAGCTAAGCCAGAGCAGGATAGTGTTCAGTCACATTCTGTTTCGGAGAAGGTTGCGGAGGTACAAGTGTATATAGCATGATGGGCTTGGTTTATCCCCTCATTGACTTGTATTCTTCGTCTGCGCTGTATTCTCTTGGAGCGAGATACTATGTATAATATCATGGAAATCGTATCGGTCTTAGTTCATCGCTGCCTCACAATAAACGCAGAGGAACTTGCGTATCATGATCAGTAGTATCAAACCGCGAACAACACCTCCGCTGCCTTCAAAGCCGTTTGAGCAGCCACGATAGGCGGTACATGAAGTACTGTCCACGAACGTACTGGCATCTGTCCTAAATAATATCCTTGACGAGGACCTCATGCAATTTGGGTTGATTTTATCATCATGTTGGAGTACCCTGGCTTTCAAACTCAGCTTTACAGACAGACTATCAACCAAGGGGCTTCCAGTGCCGAGGCTAGTATTTGCGACAGGGCAAACTGAATTCATCCATTCTATGGTACAGACTTCGAGCAGTGCAGCTGAGTGCATGAATGCAGAGAATGCAACTGCTGACCAACCACCAATTAGGGTTATCATGAGGTTAGCACAAGAGACAGCAGCATGCGACACTGTCTCGCACATAGGTGAAATTCGAGATATACATGCTGTAGAAAACGGGGATGAAGTGCGGCAATCGCGACTCGGGGCGCTTCGTCTGCAAAGCACTGTAAACCTGTGAAGCGAACACAAGATAACACACGAAATACGTACCTTAGCAGCCGACTTGTCTAATTCCATCGACTCCAAACCAAACATCAGCTGTTTCAGCTATCAGTCCGCCCCTATCGTTCGTCAGTGGAGATTATCAGTGGAGTTCTTCTGAGTAGCAACTGCGGTGAGCGATATTCCAGGCTCTTCTGTCAGGAATGACTAAGGAATAGTCTTCGTAGAAATCTCCTGCGAACTGTACAGAAGAGAAATAATCTGCATACATAGTCAACAAGCCGTCCTGTGGATCAAATTCCTCTAGAGGCTCTCGTAAGTAATGCCTCATGCGCATCTACTGAACAAAGTTGTGATCAAAGCAGATAAGCCAGTGAATCTCCGCAAGACAACCCAAGTTAAAAAAAAGATCCCAGCGAGCTGCTCGAGCACCGAGCACCTACCATGTCTCCCACTGCTGCTAAGATAAAAAAAGACATCAGTAATAACGCCCTGCCAGACGATGGGAGGCCATACCGGCTTGGTACGAGGTGTTGCGCACATGCCCGGCGGAGAACACATCATTACATGTTCGGATGACGGCTCACTACGATTATGGAACCTGGAAAGCGGTGCACAGGTAGGAGATGACTGGCGATATGAGGGAAATGACTCAGGAGTGTGGACCATGGCATTGTCTCCAAATGGCAATACTGTTGCAAGCGGCAGCAATTGATGGGACAGTGAGGTTGTGGGACGTCAAGACGGGGAAGGTGATCATCAAATGGACGAGGCATACTGATAACGTGCCATCAGTATGTTGGAGTTCAAATGGCAAGCAAGTTGTGAGCGGATCCTGGGATGGGACGGCAAGAGTATGGGATGTTGAGAGCGGCAAACCCGTCATGGGTCTAAATCCAATCAAGATGGGTGCGATATGATCAACCCTTAGGGCTTCTGACTAGGCCTAGTGCTCAGGGAGTGTAGGAAAGCATAACAAAGGAAGTATTTCGTCACTCCAGATGAGTGTCACTAACAAGGTGGAATTGGCTACTTATGTAAGCATAAAAATGCGAACTCAAGCTAAAGAAAGTATAGGTAAGTAAAGACATAAGTAATGAGCCTCTACAAGATCAGAGAACTATGACTCCCTACACCATCCATATCCATGGTACATCCTTTCTGATGAGTTCATTCATGAGTTTGGCAATGTTTTAAAAGCCGAGGATAAAATGTTGATAAAAGTTCACAAATCCCATGAAACATTGAATGTCCTTTACACAGGTCGGAGTTGGCCATTCTTGTACTCCCTTGACCTTTACTGGGTCCATAGAAACATGTCCATTCTTTACTACTAATCTGAGGAATTCAACTTCTTCTTTCTTGAATGAGCATTTCTTATTGTGGCACTTCACTAGTGTGGGTACAACAAATAGAGTAGAGGGATATGATGAACTACTCCAAAGTTGGGTCTTTGCTACCTGCTGCCTCACTTGAGAAACAAGCACATTTGACCCTAAAGGGGATTGCTACTGGGAAGTAGCCTCTGTCTAGAACAACCCGATAGAATGAAGGATCCACAAAAGTGGATGAAAAGCAGATGAAGTGGATGAAGTGGATGAAGTGGATGAAGTGGATGAAGTGGATGAAGTGGATGAAGTGGATGAAGTGGATGAAGTGGATGAAGTGGATGTGATATGGAACATATGGATGTGTTGGATGGCAGACAGAACTTGTGGATGCACATAGAATGTGATTCAAAGTCGAAGGAAAGTCATTAAACATTAGATTGATAGTGGGTATAAGTCACAATGGTATTCTGGTAAGGTGAAGGAAAAGTGGGAGAAGGTTTGTGATAAGTTTTCCGAAAATATCTATGCTTATAGGGTAGAGTATTTTCCTATATAGATAGCGAGTCTAGACTCTGCCATAAGCTATCCGAAAAACAGTGGAGTGTGAGAGGATATGTCTGTGTTCAGTCAGTAACAGGAAAATGAGCGTAACTATGTACCAATGAGGTTGAATGGACATGGACAGGATGGATGCAGTGGATGCGCAAGCTATAGGAAGAGATCCAAAGGTATCCGCATATCATCTGAAAAGCGGATGCATATCGGATGGGTTGGATGGATGTTGGATTGACATATGAGTATAATGAAAAGCGAGGGATACAAGCCTAGCGTAGAAATGCTCCCCACACCCAACCCTTCCAGCATTCCAATCTATACTGGGATTATGAAATCTGAGCCAATCTATTCCAATGATTACATCATCGGTTCCTAAGTCTGTAATGAGAAAGGCTGCTGTTTCCTTGTGGTCTCCTATGGTGAGATCCAGATTTGCATAGTTTTTGATTGGTCCAGTGGAATTTGTAGTTCCATCAATATTCTGGACAGGCAGTGCTCACAACAACTGCCCCATTCTTACTTGGTTCTTTTCTATGAATCTTTTGCTGATAAGGAGATTTGATATCCACTAGGGCGTTTACTTCTGCTTTTCTGTTTTTTTTTTTTCTTTTTTTTTTTTCCTTCTAGAACAACCTTCAAATATAAATGATCTTGTTTATTTCCAGAACAAACTTCCAATACTCTGAGAACATGATGGCTGGGTCATCTAATATGGAGAAACTATTCTTCTGGTCTAAGTTCACAGTCAACTTCGACCATTCTAAAAAATCCTTCTTCTTGGATAGTGCCTCATCAATGATCTGTCTGATCCTATCTTCTGAAAAGTCAGACAAGGGCTTTGCTGACTCTTCTCCTTTGGTTGCCCTAATAGCTGGTGCCTTTCCTTTGTTCTCTGCTAGCTGGGTGCAATTCCTAGCATAGTGGCCTCCTTTGCCACACTGATAGCAGTTGAACTTTCCTCCCAATTGTCCTTGAGGTTGGGGTTCACCTCATATCTTTTGCAAGTCTATGTCCATTGCATCTTCTCCCTGTGATACCATCTTTGGTGTGGGGGTTACATATGGTTGTCTTGGTTGCCATCTGTTTTCCTTCTTCTTGGTGTCCAATTCTTCCAAGTTCTGGCCTATCTCTAAGGCATGCTTGATCATCTTTTCAAGTGAATTCTTCTCGTGCATTGGCACATGAGCAAGTTGCTCCTTGATCCGCTGTTGTAATGCAAAGCAGAATTTGTGGCAGAGCTCATAGTCTGAGAACCCTCTGCAGTGGGCAGCCTTTTGTTTGAAGGCCGAAACAAATTCTGTGACTGTTGAAGAACCTTGTTTCAGGTTGTCCAACTCTCTTGCCATCTTTTTTTCCTTGTTTGCAATGCCCCACATGGCAGTCAGCTCATCCTACAATTGTTATACTGAGGAATAGAGACTGTTCACATTCTTGGTGATGGCGGCTTCAGCCCATTTGGCTGCAGTTCCTTTGAGATGAGAGAGTATGAAGGCCACCTTTTGATTGGTAGCAACAGTAGGATATGAGGAAAGGTGGAGATTGCATTGGAGGTTGAAGGTGTCGATTTCAATGGAGTCTTTATCACTAGTGAATTCCATTGGTTTCACTATCTTCAGACCACTGTTGGAACCTCCAGATAAAGGAATTGTTGCTGTTCCTTGTGAGGTTTTCAACTCCTCTAATTGGAGTTTCATATCTTCACATTGCTCTTTCCACAGTTGAACTTCTTCCTTAGAGTCTCTCAGTTGTTTCCACAGATTGTTGATCTGCCTCTTTGCCCATTCATGCTCTTGCTTTATGGTGTTGTGGATGGCATCTGAGATACTCTTGTGCATCAGGATCATCCCTTCTGGACCAGAGATGCCTGGTGCTACAGTACTCGGTTGAGTTGGTATAGCTGTTTGCTCTGAGGAGTCTGCAGTAACAAGGGTTTGGAAGCCAAAGGATCCTATGGGTCTTGGCATGGGTGAGTTTATCTTGAAGTCTTCCCATCCTGAGGATGTCATTGTGCTGTTTGATGATGAAGCAGCAACCATTTGCTTAACAGGTAGAGTTATTGTGTAGGATAAGCTCTCTTTGCCTGACCAAGCAGGATCTCAATGGAGAAGAAATGATGACTAAAGGTGCAAATACAGTGCAGAGTGGTTTGTCAACCTAAAGTAGTACTTGAGAGGAGTATACGAGTGATGCAGGGAAATGTGAACTTTGGGTCTTCTATGACACCCACAAGTTCCTATAGTAATGATACATAGACCAGTAAGGGTTACAAGTGCTGTTCTCTAATTCAATGGAAAGAAAAGGTATGTAGCATTCAGTTGGCAGGGTTTTGGGCCAGGACTGAAGATGTGTGGATATAGGACCTACAGTGGCTCAAAAAAGTGTCCGGATGTTTATGCATTTTCAAGTAATTGGGTAATAGCAAGCCAGAACCAAACTATAACAAAATGGTATAGGCATGTGTCTGAAAGCCCTATATCATGGCCCAAATCTGAGATATATAGCGTGAGAACCTGACCATATATGTGCAAGATATGATAATTTTGAATACATGACTCATTTGGACACTTTTTTGACTTTATGTTAAAATCACAAAATCAGACCATTCATGCATAATATTATTGAATAAAATGATGTCATAATAATAATATAGTTTAATTTTAATATCTTTTGAATATATAAACCTAAACAAGATCATGAAATTCAACATAATCATCATGAAGCCTATCTTGGTAAGTCTACTATTGCCAGAGTCATAAAAAAGAACATACCAGATAAGGAAAATACTAAAATGGAATGTCCTCCCGAGCCTGCTTCACAGAATAAAAGAGCTATTGTTCACCAAATTCTATCTGGCAAGGCTTCAAATGCTACCCAAGCTACCAAGCTCATCAATTCCATTATCTCCACTCCTGTCTCAACTCAAACTGTTAGAAACACCCTCAAGGCAGCCAATCTTAAGGCTGCAACCAAGAAGAAAAAACCTCTTCTCTCTGCAGCTCATAGGAAGAGAAGGCTAGCCTTTGCTTTAAAGCACCAACATTGGACTGTGGAAGACTGGAAGGAGGTTGTTTGGTCAGATGAAACAAAAATCAATAGAATTGGGTCAGATGGCCAGGAATATGTGTGCAAAAAGGCAGGAGAACTATTGGGAGAAAGAGAAGTCAAGGGTACACTGAAGTTTGGAGGAGGAAGTATGATGCTATGGGGTTGTATGGGGTGGAATAGTGTGGGGATTCTTTGTGAGGTGGAAGGAAGGATGAATGCAAAGCAGTACATCTCTATTCTAGAAGAGTGTCTACTCAAAAGCATGCAAGAGTTAGGAATTGATGAAGAAGACATTATCAGCACACCTCAAAAATGGCTACAAAATGGTTTGAAGACCATGATATCAATGTTCTACCATGGCCAGCACAGTCTCCAGACCTCAATCTCATTGAACATCTCTGGGAATTACTCAAAAGACTACTTGCTGCCTATCAAGATCCTCTAAAGGGGCTGTTTGAACTATGGGGGAGGGTTACAGCAGAGTGGAAAAGATTGCTAAAGAGAAGTGTCAGAAATTGATAGAAAGTATACTTAGGAGGATTTCAACAGTTATTAAAGCCAAAGGGGGTAACACAAAGTACTAGAATCATAGAATAGTCTTGGTTAAATATAAAGTCAAAAAAGTGTCCGAATGAGTCATGTATTTAAAATTATCATATCTTGCCCATATATGGTCGAGTTCCCACACTATATATCACAGATTCAAGCCATGACATAGGGCTTTCGGACATATTCCTATACCATTTTGTTATAGTTTGGTTCTGGCTTGCTATCAGTCAATTACTTGAAAATGCATAAACATTTGGACACTTTTTTGAGCCACTGTAAATGTCACTATTCCTTATGAACTGGCAGCTCACAGTAAGGCAAGGGCCTGGTTCACTTCTACTAAAGGTGTATCATAAAATGTTTTGTATGTATGCATCTGGAAATGATGATTATGAAATGTGATCCACAAGCAAGGCTCAAGCAGAACAGCAAGGGTGTAGTCTGCACAAAGCAGAGTATGAGTTGGAGTGATAAGAGAAGACTTAACCTAATGTTATGACTGATGTTCACTCAAAGAGCAAAGATCAAACCACAACCACTAGGACTCATCAAAGAGTAAAGAGAATAGATTGAGAGATAAATGTCCAGGTCTACTCAAAGTAGGAATGAAGAGGTTAAGTCTAAGGAGTACTGACTACGACTACCTAGACAATATACACAACATTGAAGGGGAGCTATCTGAGTCTGAAATAAATCAACCAATAAGACAAGATTCATACAATAACTGTAGATGACCTAGGATGACTGATGATATATAAGTGATGATGTCATAGTGGAGATTAAGTGATAGGAAGAGGGATGGGTCTAGCCTGTGGAGTTGGTGATGATGGTGAAGATGTGAAAGGTGAAATGTGAAGGGGGTGAAGATGTGATATGTGAAGTAGTGAAAGGGTCAGAGGTCACATGATCAGGTTGGTGTTCAGGAATAACTGCAGGGAAATTGAGAAATGAGAAATGGTTTGTATGAGGAATTTGTGATGACAATATTCTCAAGGAAGACATGTATCCATTCCCATGGAAAGGACTTGGCAAAGTCAATTGACCATACTTGCCACCTGTCAGAGAGGTGAAGATGGCCTGCGTGGAGACCATTTTTCTTGCTGATCCTCTCCTTCTCTGCAGTAGTCTCTGCTTTGTATATCTCCTATAGCACCTCTTCAAAATGTGCATGACTGCAAAGGGGGAAATGAAGGGGGTCCCAATGTGGGTTCAGAGCATTAGGTTGAGTAGGGGGGGTTAATGAGACATAGTAATTCATCTTGCTTTCAGACTTATTTTGAACACCTGTGATCAGACATGACTGACATGGTGCAAAGCCATTATGGCCACAAATCTGCAGTAGTTTTTCTATTGTGAGAATATTGCCCAGTTTGAAAATATCGTAGATATGGAGCCAGAACATCTGCTCCCTAAGGCTATCAAAGGTGAGTGCACCATTGGCAAGTTTGGCATACACATTCCCAAATGGGACAAGGAAAGATGCAATATCTTTTGGTAATTTTGGTCCTGGAATGACCCTGAGGCAAATAAGATGTTTGTGGTGGGTGTGTATAGTGGAAGAAAAGTTGTAGATTTGGATAAGGATGGGTGTTGCAGATGGACCCTTGCAATATCATCCAAACAGTAGATATCCATCAGTTGCCAAAGAAAATGCAATATTGTTTTGTCCAGAGAAGTACTTATAGTTTTTCTGGACACCATCAACCAGCACAAACTCATCCTGGAGAGACCAGTAGATTATTGACAGTACTGGGGCTGTGGTCATATTGATGCTAGGTATAAGAGTTTTTCCACTATATCTTCTTGGGCAAACAGACCCTGCAATTGAGGGACCAGGGGCATGTAGGAAAATTGATGTCTTGGCTTCCCTTGAGCATCAAAATGTCTTTCTCCACAGAAGTCACATAGATCACTGTGACTGTACATTGCCAGTATATGCAATGCAGGAGTCGATGCAGCAATCTATTTTCATGGGCATCATGGTAGTGAGTCCTTCGAAACATGCTTGAGCATCTTATACTCAGAGTTCAATGTCCATTTTGTGACTGAACTTCTTGCGCAGTTCAT
Organism: Suillus ampliporus; assembly: GCA_016584345.1. NCBI lineage: Eukaryota > Fungi > Basidiomycota > Agaricomycetes > Boletales > Suillaceae > Suillus > Suillus ampliporus. The sequence continues at coordinate 90,134 of JABCPV010000173.1, forward strand.
TGAATGTTGCATGTGGCATATGACTCTTTTTTTAAAAATAATAATAATAATAATCCAATTAATGTCCTATGGAGAGTGAGACTCTATGGAGGACAGTACTATCTAGTCTGAGGGACACCCATGTCCCTAAATGCACCTCTGGGTGTGCAAATGCCCTGGTGTAGAGCGTACCCCCACCAGTCCACTGTTCCCACCGGCCGTTTTAGATGTGCCATCCAATGAAGATGAGATGACTGTAATATGCATGCAGTAGGTAATATCTGACATATGAAGATCTGAACGTGTACTCGGCTGCATACGCGGTCTAGTACAGGAGTCTGGTTGGATGCAGTGGGGGTAATATAATAAGTAGAAGGCTGGTGGTTGACGTCAGGCCTTCTTATTCCTGCTGACTGAGACCAAGTGTGGACAAGGGTGACTCCATGTAAATGAGTGTAGGTGAAGATGAGGGTGATATGGACATGGGCATGGAGTTACATTGCGTTGTTTGCGTGGCTAGAAGCATGTACAGAAACTCATCAGTCTGGTGGGGCACGAGGAAGGGTTACTTCACCGAAAGTCACTTTCATCCTCCCAGTAGCATTGACGAATCAAACTAGGTGGGGCACAGCATGGGGATCGGTAAGGAGACAGTGAATTGACGTAGCTTTGCATCCAAGCACACCAATCAGTGCATGATGTTCCCGCTGGTACTGTGGACATGCTGTGAGAAGATGGTGGACTGTCTCCTCGACTTGTGTGCAATGTGGGCAGTGTGGATTGTCGATCTTGCCGATGCGATGAAGATGCTTGTTGAGGGGGGGCATGACCAGTGCGGAGGCACAGTAAAGTCCGGTGAGTTGCTTAGGGAAGATTGCAGTAAGCTTAAGGAATGAGCACTGCAATAGTCTAGGATCTATGAGATGTGTGCGGGGCGTATTGGGGGGAGGTCTTCCAAATGTGTTCCCAATGGGCCTGGGTTTCTTTACACTGAACTTCCTGAGTGCCAAGATGCTCAGGGGGTAGCGCTCCCTTGCGGAGGTAATTGGGCAGACTGCGACATGGGCTGTCATTCTGGGTGTTTTCTGCCGCTAGCTTGGTGTGTTTGTCTGATTCTTCGTTACCATGAACATCTGAGTGCCCTGGCACCCATGGACTGTCCACTGCAAAGGTTGACGTGGGTCCATGCGATTTGCTGCATCATCCTGTGGAAACAATCTGCCCAGTATGATCCCGGTTGGGAGGAGAAACTCTCACCGGATTGAATGGAGGCTTGGTTGTTGACTGAAATCGACAGTGGGAACACCAGGTCTCATTCGGTGGTGATGAGGTCTTGCCGCTAATGTCAGTCCTACCTCCTCTGCTTCGAAGACTGTGTGCTCCTTCTCAGTGCCTAAATGATACCTTAGAGTTC
>JABCPV010000174.1:0-89826 GCA_016584345.1 Suillus ampliporus
CATAGACAAACACTTAACAATATCAAAGACGTAGTCCAGACTGGTTACGAGTCTAGGTTATACATTCAAACTTTCATAAGCTGAAATACTGCCACAGGCCAGGCCTAGGGCCCATCACAATTGACAGGGGAGTATGTAGGGGAGCGCACACACCACAAATATAATTGTTATTTATACTAATGATTGTGGTAACCATTACTTCGGTATTTGTCTTTGTAAAATGTCGCCCCCGTACCGACAACCCGTGCATGCATCTTATCTGAAGAATCTACTTGTCACACCCTAATACGATATGCTTCATGAATTCTAGCTGGCCGCAGACTCTGGGCGTATTTGCCATGATGCTCGAAATGGGCTATCTTCTCCAGTAGAACCCTCGGATGGCCCTGGGAGTATCCTTATCTCTGATGAGTTTCCAACCTTGGGCGGCTGGACTTGGGGTACGTCCACTTATAAGGTCATGAGTGGCATATTGAGTCATAGCAACATGCATATGGGTCTGTCTTCTCTGTGTTAGTTTGACTTTGGAGTTCTTAATGCCTTTACAGAAGATTTGTTATATCCCCTCATTTAGTTTCATGTCGCTCAGATGGAGTCTGTATGCCATTTTCGGCTAAGTCGCGAGCTCCTGATTCATCTTGGGAGTTGACTCACCCCACTGTTGTAGGGTTGTGGAGGCGCCCCTGACCATTATCATCTGCATGAGGCTGGGCCATCCAGTCTAGGGAAACCAAGATATCGGACATGTTCATCGAATTGAGATTCGTGGAGATCGCGGCGCCTCACTCCTGTCAATGCGAAAATGTAAGCTTCGCGCAAAAGGTTTACAACATTCTTTAGTAACCTGTTTCATTCAGCTGCTGTGTTATCGCACCTGATCATGGTTATCGGTCTGAGGCATCTTCCATTCCTTTTGCAATTGTATTTTCCAAACAGGTCAAGAGCTGGTTGAAGGTCTCGCCAGTGGGGTCAATTCAGGCCAAGCCTTGTGCAATGAAAACGAGAGAGTGATGTTTAGTTATCAGGAAAAAAACAAGCTTACTAGGACCTTAAAGCTTTGGGATGTGCATCTAGCTTGGGGATCAATAGCAGAGAATGGCATGTAAGGGAAGGTGGAATCATGTCAGCAGGTAAGAACACCTGGTCTAAAACTGGATTTTCGATTCAGAACTCTGAATTTGATACGAACTCTTTGCCCTGTTTTGTGACTCACAGTACTCAAGTGCCTGAGGCAAGCAAGCCCCGCAGTTCGCAGGCTGTGCTTGGCCTACATATTTATACCTCAACCCAGACCAACAAGCAAGACTCTAAATTTCCTTCAAATCAATTACAATTCACTCTCGTACCCTCACTGTCACTCCGCAAACAGTCTGTCGTCGCTTGAATCAATGGCTTCTCGCCAATTACCTGCTTGCGACTGGCTGGGCTACAGCCTCGACATGACGACTTGTACCCCTTTGGACATGAAATCAGTGATTTCTGGCCATCTATGATCATCTTCACGTTATCTGAGTCTGTTACACTTCTGACAGGTCATGAACGCCACTAAGAAAGGCCGCCGAATTCTCAAGCACACAACGGACACACACATGGTCGAGCATGGTAAGTGCTAATCTGTCGCATTGCATTTCCTTTCAGAGCTGAGGTCAATGCTTGCCTACCAGGCGGGATTGAATACAAGGCACCCACGTGCATTGGAATTTCTGACTATAGCAGATCCGACGGCAACTATATTACGTTCAAATCGGGTACCGAGGCATACAGTTGCTTCGAGGGAGACGCGACCCTGTCTGGTCGCTACCTCGCGGTATCCGCAAGTGTCTCTGCGTCCTATGGCCTCAAGAAGTCCCTCAAGCGCGAGGATCAATTTGCATTCTACAGCCTCAACGCCGATACGTATCTGGCTGAAATGATGGATTACGCTGATCTGCTTGATGAGGATGCACTCACGAAGAGGCTGGATGACCTGCCCAAGCCTTTCAGCGGGCAGGATGAGAAAAACCTCGGGGAATGGAAGGGATTCTTTGCCTCATTCGGCTCACACGTCATCCTGAAGGCTAGGTATGTACGCAAGTTTGTCATGCGGTGAAGTGATCAGAATCATTGACATGATTTATCTACAGCTATGGAGCGGCGTTTCAACTGGTGCTTATTGTTTAAGTTTTTTCTGTAATCTCTAGCTTAATAGCAGGACTTTTTCAGAGCGTCTGGGCCTCGAACGCGAGCTCATCTGTCAACCAAAATTTCTCTGCCAGTGTCACTGCTACGTTCGAGGGTATCACTGCAGGTGGAAAGTTCGATGCTTCTGTGACAAAGGAAGACCAATACAAGTCATTTTCCGAATCCATGCAGAAGACGGTCTCCGTTGTCGGGGGGAACCCCAAATTGAACACGACGCTCACGGCCGATCCGACCCACCACGATCTATACAACAAATGGGTCAACAGTATTACAGAAGATTCCGCCCTGGTAAATTTTAGCGTTGTTGAGATTTGGAATTTAATGAAGGACGCGGGGAAGAGAGAGCTAAGGGGTCTCTCGAGCATGGTCCAGGAGGCATATGAATACATCGTTGAAAACCCCCGGCCCTACAAGACCGAGGTGTCATTCGATATTCAGAGTGACTGTAAGACAATTTCCAGGATAGTAATAGTAGCTCTGCTAATGTTTGATGTGCAGGGGCCGAGTTCAACTTGCTGTCGCCTAGTGGCATCATCGCCCTGGAAAAAGACTATCAACCGCCCCAGTATACCGATGTCTTCTCTGGGACACGCGTGTCGTGGGGCAAAGACATACACGAATTTAAAAAACAGACAATTCGGTAAGTTGCCAACCCGTGCTGAAAGTCTCCAAACTCAACTGTCGATAGTTTCTTTATTGTCAACGACGGCTCCCCAATTGATTTTTCTGTCTCTCATGGGTCGCATGGTAGCGAGCCTGGAAAAGGGAGGGCAGAGGTCATCATGGCGACGGTACGTGTGTTTATCTGTTTCCTCTCGCATGGATTCAGAGGGAAAATTCCATCTTCCAGAAAAACTATGTCAGCGAGGGGATAACTGGTGAGTCGTTATGATCTGGCATGTTCGTTCTGCCTGACTCTCAACCGTCAGATAACAACTGGAACACCACATGGTTTTACCAGAAACCGGTTTCCAGCACGCCTGCCACTCGTATTGCCACTCGTATTGCCTTGAAAACAGATGTGCCGCGCTCCTGGAATGACGTGCTCAATGAGTACATTGAAGAAATTGGTGCGCACACTGCGCCCCAAGTCGCGTCTGCTTAATAGGCAGCTGAAGAGTGAATTGCCATCCCCATGTCATACTTAGTTTCGTCGTGTAAAGCTCAATCGTGAACAAGTACTGTTTTTCAAATCATGTTGCATGAAGTGAAGAGCGCTATAATCCGATATGGATCCCAGAAATCAACTGATCTCTAGAAAAATCCTTCGTCACAAGGAATAGCTGATTGAGTCACGAATAGGAACATGTAATTATGTAATAGGGCTCGCACTATATTATTGAACTTGAAATTTGAACCCTCAAGCCGAATTTTGGGAAGGTGAAAATATTAGTGTGAACGTGTACGAGCGTAGTGAGAACGAACTAATTTCACAAATGTGAGACGCACCTGCTTGGGAGAGGACTGAAGACGAGAAGCGAGAATACTCTCTGTAGAATGTGTGCTTACAAAGCCCTAGCTCAACGTTCGTTGACTCGCAGAGTCGACGCAGACTCGTTGAGCGTCCATCTTCTAAGACGCGACTCAATAACCTCGACGTGATTCAACGACCGGAACCGAGTGACCTCACGTACAATGATAACAGTGTACCATATTGATACTATATATATCATTCGACCTGGTCTGAACGTCCAATGAATCAGTTGCCAACTTCCCATATAAGCATCCCCCCACTTGGCTTGCCCCTGCCCTTCAAACTGGTCAGCATGCCGAATCATCAACTTCCTGCCAATGCCTGGCTTGGATATACCCTCAACCTGTCCACCACAACCACAATGGATATTAACGCGGTGAGGGTCATCGAGAAAGGCTTACTGCGTTTCCGTCTTCATCGACTCACGGACACCCCCAGGCAACTCACGCCGTCATGAAAGCCCGTCGAATCATCAATTACAAAACTGACGAAATCGGCCGTCCATTCGAGATCGGTGTGTATTTCTGCATTGACCAGCCTAGTACTACTGCCAACGCCCACTCGGATCTTTAGAAGGGCACGTGTACGATGTACCCACGGCCGTGACCATCGTAGACGACGTACGCAGCTCTCAAAGCGATTACCGCTACTACCCCACCGGCACTAAGGCGAGCACTGATTTCAGGGAGGACACTAGTCTCGGCATACGCTACTTCGCAGTCCAATCTGATTCCTCATGCTCAGAGAGGTCCCTGACTAAGACAAATCAGTATGCGTTCTTCAGTTTTACCAGGATTGTGTATGGTGCACATCTACAGGACTATGCAGATCTTCTGAACAAGCCCGCTCTCGTGAAGGGCGTCGCCACCTTGACGAGCCCTTTTAGTGGCACCGATCCAGACATCCTGAAAGGATACAAGAGCTTTTTCCAGAGATACGGGTCGCATGTGATCGTTGGTGGAAATTACGGAGCGCGTTTCCAGATGGTAAGTATGACCCACTACAATTCTACTCCGAGAGTTGACTGGTCCGCAGAACGTGTGGGCTTCCAATAAGACGGATGCTGTGAACGACAAGTTTGCGGCAGATGTTGTGGCTGCATTTGATGGCATACCACATGGCGGACAGTTCGACAACGACCTGACCAAGGAAACGCAGTACAAGACCTTTTTAGAGTACATGCAAAAGCTCGTCTCCGTCTCTGGCGGCGATGCCAAGCTCGCGCTTGCGGTGGCCACAAACCCCTCCAGCAATGCCACCTATACTCGCTGGTTGGATAGCGTGACGGAGACGCCGCACTCCACTGTGCTGAGTTTCCAGACGGTGGAGCTATGGACCTTGATGAGGTATTCCACTGACAAAAAGCTAAAAGATTTTGCGGACCAGCTGGAAGCTGCGTTCGCGTACATTCTCGCGAACCCAAAACGCTACAAAACGACAGTGGTATTTGACATCCAGAGCAATTGTACGTGACCCCACTCTCGTCTCCTTCGCCGGCTCGTTCGGCTCAGAACAATTCTGCCGCAGGGGCTGAGTTCAACCTGCTCACGCCAAGTGCGGATGTCGAGCTCGATCCCGAACACCTGTATCCATCCAATACCGTAGCTTCGAACACCCGTGTGAAGTGGAGTGTCATGCATCCGGACAAGCAGACTCTCAGGTTCGCTTCACGTCCATACACCGGGTGCAGTGCCACTTATTCATCATCCAGATTTTTCATCCTCAATGATGGGTCCCCGATCGATTTCTCAATCTCCCATGGCAGCGAGGGAGACAGTGGAGGGAATGGAATGGCAGAGGTCATGATCGAGAGGGTGAGTTGCCATTTGTATTTTATGCCCCCGCCATGTCGTTGATCATCACGGCCTATTGCTGACTGTTCGCAGATACCTTATAAAAGTGAGGGCACTACGGACAACATCTGGAATACGCGCTGGTTCCATGGGGCGCCCGTTTCCGAAGTTCCTGAGCCAAGTGTTTGAACGACAAGCCACGAGTTTGGAAGGATGTCCCACACGACAGCATACGCAGTTGAAGGATTTGGTGGATGAGCATATTATACATGGTTTTTGTAAGGTAGTTAGGGTCAGGGACCTAGTTTGTGGATAATCACCCCACGCGCAGCAGCAACTGCATACCCCAAGCATGTGGATCCTGAATCTGACCAAGTTCACCCGCCATACTCTCACCGACTCCCAGGTCCAACACATGCAAATCCAAGTAAAACCTTGCGCGTGTCACCACTCTCAAACTTCACTCCATGAACGACGCCAAACAAGCAAGCTAAGCAACTTCAGCACTGCGGCCCGCAGATGACACGTCAGACAGAGGAATAAGCATGAGGGCGTCGGAACCATGTAGCTGCCGGTCAACATGCCAGAGATGGAGGTGCATGCGCGTGGCAAGGATCGCGAGGATGATAAGCTGGAAACTGTATTGTGTTTGAGGGGGGTAGTTATTAGTATGAACGTACAGCATGATTTGGAGGTGCGCACTCTTGGAATATGGCGTTGTACGCGTACTGAGCGTGCGGAATGTCAATGGCTCAATCTCAGGGAGGATGACGGTGCACTCACTTGGAGGAGCAGCGACATGAGGACATTTGCCGCCGAGAAAACTTTCGGGACGAGAATGATTGTTGATAAGCATGGAAAAACGACTAGGCATATGCGTGTGCTGACTTACATAGACCGCATGCATAGTAGAATATGTTATGCTTCAGTAGGACGTCGTACAGAGGGTTATTGGTCGTCCGCCAGCTCTGTATGGCGCGTACGAGTGTGAGGGAGATGAGCCCTTGGAAGGACGTGTGTCAGCGCACGTCTGGATATATTTATGTTCCCGGTAACACACCTAGTTCGAGCGCGAACAAGAGAACAAACGGTATGAAGAGCTCGACGCTTCCTGCGGACTGGTAGCAGCCTGTGATGCCCGGGATTGGGCTGACCTCAACTGTGAAAGGGAAGGGGGCGGTACTGTGAGTGGTGGTAGAACAAGGGAAAGATGAGAGCACGTACATGGCGCGTTGGCAGTAGCGGCAAATAAAACGCCGACGGATGACACGATGACAGCCTGATTGATGCATCTACCACAAGCGTTGGGTGCGGTGAGGGCATGGGACTCACGAAAAAAGCGGACAGCATGCCTCCGAGCACGATTTTGTTGTTGTTCCACAGCGCATATGTTCTGATGATGAAAAAGCCTGGATCAATTGCATCAGGGACACACGCGTATGTCAGGGGGAAGGAGAGACACATTCGGAGCAAATGACTGATATTAGGCTGAAACCTGGGAGAGGGAAAGGCAACACTCAGCAAGGATGTGCATGGATGTATGCACCCCACGCGTACATGAGCAAATATTGTTCAACGTTTGGCATTTCTTGCAAAGTCATGCAGTGAGCGTCGTTCATCAGTCAGTAAGTCCACTATGCGTTCACGTACATTGGGGTCGTCATTGGGGATGAAGTTCACTGAAGCATGACCATGTCAACTCATCATCGGAGCGATGTGTACTGGAGCCGAACGCACAGTATAGATGTCCGGTGAAGAGCAGAAAAGGAGTATATCGCGTAGCAATATAAAGGCCTTTTACTTTGGTCCAGCGCGATCGAAGCAAGAACGTCAACTTGGAACAGCATGTTATCATCAAATAAAAAGGCTTATCCTGAACAAGTGCCTTACCTCCTGATGAAGTGAACAAACATAATCATAGGTCTGGACAAGCGAGTTAACAACGGAGGGAAACGCATCAGGATAAGCCCACCCAGAATGTAGCCGCTGAAGCTGAGTGACGTTAGGACAAGGAAAAGCGGTTCAGATAGCACGCACTATATATGTACTGATGGCATATGGATATGTTATTATCAACGGCCATTTTTATCCATATGAAAAGAGACACACCGTAAAGGTCTGCAGACTCCTCGCAGCTGTGACAGCGCCAGCTGAATAGTCGGTCTGCATTCAATGGAGGAGCAGAAAAAGGGTTTCATGCGCGGGGCATGTGCCTTTGCCTGTTATAAATGAGCTAGGAACCGAGCAAGATAAGGGCGCAAGGAGCGCACCATTCCAGGCTGAAGCTGAAGCGCTAAGTCTTGGTCATGAGGTCATGAGAAGTGCTAGCCGTTCATGTTCTGGAAAGGATGTGACATAAATCGATATCTAAGTTGACAGTAGGGCACCGCCTCGCGTCTAATGAACTTCGCGCCTTGATGGCGGTGATAGAACGTTCAAAAGGCGACGGGACGATCTGTTTCTGTAGAAGCCTTACTCGATTCTGACGGTGACAAAGTAAAGTGGCGAATGACAATGAGCAGTATACCTGGAGAGATTATTCCGGATTTCGTCTGATTCGGAGAGCAGCATGCCAAGCCAAATATCCAGGGTAGATATCACATGGTCTCATGTGCAGCAACTTGAAATCAACACTGATACAACCAAACAGTATGTTTGACATAGTTCCGTACTATTCGCAATCAAGGAATGATTGGAGTTACATTTCACAATAGAGGGGTCATTATATGCGCCAGTAGAGATCTTCTTATTTTTATGCAAGTTCAAGATATCTTTCCACTGCAAGGCCTGATCAACGCATGAAGCGAAAAGTGTATCATTATCGCATACCTTCCCAGTTCGTCACGGCCGCATTCCAAAGTCTCACCTCATGCTGTCTCGTCGCTCCGAAGTGGTCCACAAAATCATCTCCAAACACTTCGCGCGCAATGCTGTTAGACCTCATCATTGCTTCCGTTGCTTCCTCCAATGAACGAGGAAGCATAACAACCTATTCAAAAATAGTTAGCGATGCGATACTGCACCATTATTTTCTAGTTCACCTCCTTCTTCCTGCCTGGGTCGCTCTGGTAAGTGGAGATGGGAGGCGTCGTGAGATTGAGTTGTTTGGAAATACCCCGCATGCCCAGCTGGAAGATAGCACTCAAGGCAAAGTAGGGATTCATGTCGGCACCGGGCACACGAATTTCAAGCCTTGTTGCGGATGGCGGAACAGACGGCGGCGAGATTATGCGGACGGAAGCCGCACGAGAATCGTACCCGTATGTAACGGCATTAGGAGCCCAGAAAGCTTCACCACCTACAAGACGTTTGTAGCCATTGATTGTAGGGACGAGCTCCCAGGTTGTCAGACGGGAATGAAATCAATGAGTGTGGAAGACTCACCGTTTGGCATCAGGTGTCCATGTAAAAAATAGGATAGACGTAGCCTTCTTTTTTGTAATACTTATCTGGTTTTAGTTGTGTTGCGACGTAATATGACTGCAAGTTTCTGCAAATAGTTTGTTTGATGTTCTGAATTGAAGTTCTCTAGATTCCGATCAAATGGCTAAGCTGAGACTGCGGGTTATGACTATAAGCGATGGCTAAATGCTAAAGCGAAGCTGGGATGATTCAAATCCGCTCTGTTCACCATGATGAGCTAGGGCAAGGGCTGTGCACTGAGATCCCTGAGTGAATGGATGGATGATGTGCTACTACGAAGGGTGTGCATGTGTGTATGCTATCTGACTAAGCTATGGAGACCTCCGAGAGCTTGAGTCTCTGGACTGCTGCCTTGGGACCCCTGGTCCACCGAGTCCAAACTTAGCACGGGCAGCAGCAACTGCATAACCAAGTGTGTGGATCCTGAATCTGACCAAGTTCACCCACCATACTCTCACCGACTCCCAGGTCCAGCACATGCGAATCCAAGTAAAAACTTGCGCATGTCACCACTCTCAAACTTCACTCCATGAACGACGCCAAACAAGCAAGCTAAGCGACCTCAGCAATTCGGCCCGCAGATGACACGTCAGACAGAGGAATAAGCATGAGGGCGTCGGAACCATGTAGCTGCCGGTCAACATGCCAGAGATGGAGGTGCATGCGCGTGGCAAGGATTGCGAGGATGATCACCTGGAAACTGTATTGTGTTTGAGGGGGGTAGTTATTAGCATGAACGTCCGAGATGATTTGGAGGTGCGCACTCTTGGAATATGGCGTTGTACGCGTACTGAGCGTGCGGAATGTCAATGGCTCAGTCTCAGGGAGGAGGACAGTGCACTCACCTGGAGGAGCAGCGACATGAAGACATTTGTCGCCGAGAAAACTTTCGGGACGAGAATGATTGTTGATAAGCATGGAAAAACGACTAGGCATATGCGTGTGCTGACTTACATAGACCGCATGCATAGTAGAATATGTTATGCTTCAGTAGGACGTCGTACAGAGGGTTATTGGCCGTCCGCCAGCTCTGTATGGCGCGTACGAGTGTGAGGGAGATGAGCCCTTGGAAGGACGTGGGTCAGCGAACGTCTGGATATATTTATGTTCCCGGTGACACACCTAGTTCGAGCGCGAACAAGAGAACAAACGGTATGAAGAGCTCGACGCTTCCTGCGGACTGGTAGCAGCCTGTGATGCCCGGGATTGGGCTGACCTCAACTGTGAAAGGGAAGAGCGCGGTACTGTGAGTGGTGGTGGAACAAGGGAAACATGAGAGCGCGTACATGGTGCGTTGGCGGTAGCGGAAAATATAACGCCGGCGGATGACACGATAACAGCCTGATTGATGCATCTACCACAAGCGTTGGGTGCGGTGAGGGCATGGGACTCACGAAAAAAGCGGACAGCATGCCTCCGAGCACGATTTTGTTGTTGTTCCACAGCGCATATGTTCTGATGATGAAAAAGCCTGGATCAATTGCATCAGGGACACACGCGTATGTCAGGGGGAAGGAGAGACACATTCGGAGAAAATGACTGATATTAGGCTGAAACCTGAGAGAGGGAAAGGCAACACTCAGCAAGGACGTGCATGTATGTATGCACCACACGCGTACATGAGCAAATGCTGTTTAACGTTTGGCATTTCTTGCGAAGTCATGCAGTGAGCGTCGTTCATCAGTCAGTAAGTCCACTATGCGTTCACGTACATTGGGGTCGTCATTGGGGATGAAGTTCACTGAAGCATGACCATATCAACTCATCATCGGAGCGATGTGTACTGGAGCCGAACTCACAGTACAGATGTCCGGTGAAGAGCAGAAAAGGAGTATATCGCGTAGCAATATAAAGGCCTTTTACTTTGGTCCAGCGCGATCGAAGCAAGAACGTCAACTTGGAACAGCATGTTATCATCAAATATCAAAAAGGATTATCCAGAACAAGTGCCTTACCTCCTGATGAAGTGAACAAACATAATCATAGGTCTGGACAAGCGAGTTAACAGCGGAGGGAAACACATCAGGATACGCCCACCCAGAATGTAGCCGCTGAAGCTGAGTGACGTTAGGACAAGGAAAAGCGGTTCAGATAGCACGCACTATATATGTACTGATGGCATATGGATATGTTATTATCAACGGTCATTTTATCCATATGAAAGAGACGCACCGTAAAGGTCTGCAGACTCCTCGCAGCTGTGACAGCGCCAGCTGAATAGTCGGTCTGCATTCAATGGAGGAGCAGAAAAAGGGTTTTACGCGCGGGGCATGTGCCTTTGCTTCTTATAACTGAGCTAGGAACCGAGCAAGATAAGGGCGCAAGGAGGACACCATTCCAGGCTGAAGCTGAAGCGCTAAGTCTTGGTCATGAGGTCATGAGAAGTGCTAGCCGTTCATGTTCTGGAAAGGATGTGACATAAATCGATATCTAAGTTGACAGTAGGGCACCGCCTCGCGTCTAATGAACTTCGCGCCTTGATGGCGGTGATAGAACGTTCAAAAGGCGACGGGACGATCTGTTTCTGTCGAAGCCTTACTCGATTCTGACGGTGACAAAGTAAAGTGGCGAATGACAATGAGCAGGATTTCGTCTGATTCGGAGAGCAGCATGCCAAGCCAAATATCCAGGATAGATATCACATGGTCTCATGTGCAGCAAATCAACACTGATACAACCAAACAGTATGTTTGACATAGTTCCGTACCATTCGCAATCAAGGAATGATTGGAGTTACATTTCACAATAGAGGGGTCATTATATGCGCCAGTAGAGATCTTCTTATTTTTATGCAAGTTCAAGATATCTTTCCACTGCAAGGCCTGATCAACGCATGAAGCGAAAAGTGTATCATTATCGCATACCTTCCCAGTTCGTCACGGCCGCATTCCAAAGTCTCACCTCATGCTGTCTCGTCGCTCCGAAGTGGTCCACAAAATCATCTCCAAACACTTCGCGTGCAATGCTGTTAGGCCTCATCATTGCTTCCGTTGCTTCCTCCAATGAACGAGGAAGCATAACAACCTATTCAAAAATAGTTAGCGATGCGATACTGCACCATTATTTTCTGGTTCACCTCCTTCTTCCTGGCCGGGTCGCTCTGGTAAGTGGAAATGGGAGGCGTCGTGAGATTGAGTTGTTTGGCAATACCCCGCATGCCCAGCTGGAAGATAGCACTCAAGGCAAAGTAGGGATTCATATCGGCACCGGGCACACGAATTTCAAGCCTTGTTGCGGATGGCGGAACAGACGGCGGCGAGATTATGCGGACGGAAGCCGCACGAGAATCGTACCCGTATGTAACAGCATTAGGAGCCCAGAAAGCTTCACCACCTACAAGACGTTTGTAGCCATTGATTGTAGGGACGAGCTCCCAGGTTGTCAGACGAGGATGAAATCAATGAGTGTGGGAGACTCACCATGGGCATCACTGCATCATTAGCTCAGCATTGACATATACGTCTTAACGGAACATGAATCTTACCATCAGGAAGGCCATCCAGCACACCAGCCAAAAAGTGCTCTCCAATTTGACTTAGGTATCTTGTGTCCTCGAACGCCGCATTAGCTCGTCCGTGGTCACGGTCCGCATCTGAAAGTGAGAACGTGTTGCGACCTTCTCCGTCTTTAAGTGATACATGTATATGTCTGAGGTAATGTCAAAGGAGTCTTGGACAAAAAAATGGAGCAATGCATACCCGCTGCAACCTGGTAGCTGAAGAAATATTGCCATGAGATTTTATAAATTCCATTAAAATACAACTCACATTCCCCCAAGGTTTCGCCATAAAACTAGGGAGGACTCCATGTTTCATCCCTACACTCTTCGCCAAAAACTTGAACATAATAGCATTGTCCGCCATTCTCACCGCCGATGTATAAGCAAGCGCAGTCTCGAGGACGCCTGGACCCGTTTCGGTGTCTGCACAGGAGTCAGCTTCATCGTTATTAGAATGGATAAATCATTGTACGGTGCCCTTCAATATCTATGCCAAACTTCAGACTCTCGTCGAACAGCGCATGAAAATATTCTTGGTTCAGCTGAGTGCGCAGTAAGCTGTATCCATGCACTGTAGTGATCTTCCATCAGATATTAAGTAACAAATGAGTGCTTTTTCTTACTTCCTGGAGTTAGTGGCTGCAGCTGAGTGAACTTCTTTGCAGCCGCGGACTCAGGGGTTTCTGGATCAAATCTCTTGAATCACACCCTGGATGACGCGAACTTTCATGATCTCACCTTTGAAGTTAAAGTACTAGAAAGCCTCGTGAGTCAATGCAGAGCCGTGGCCAAATGAGACCACTCACCTCGAACTCCACACCAGCAATGCATGTCATGTCATTAGCAGCCGCATTGTCGACGGCTTTGCGTAGAACGCCTCTAGGATCCGCACAGATGGGCGCTGAAGTCTCCGGATCAAAGAATGACACAAGGAAAAAGGGTACGTTGTTCTCCCAAGGTATGCGACGATACGTCGATAAGTCTATCGAAGCCACCATGTCACGGTAACCGTTCTGTCTATTTGATATGGCAAGTTCCTGAGAGTAGACTGTATCATGCATGTCCCAGCCACTGTAACGCAAATTGTGTCACGAAAGCGAACCGGGGGTGTAATGAGACGTACAAAACCACGCTACAAAAGCCAAACCCTTGTGATGTAGCGGCGCCCAGAAACTTGTCTTTGGACTGCGGGTAACAAATCAAATATCAACGAGGATGAACTCGGCAAAAAACATACCATGAACTTTCCTCTGAGGACACCATCCACTTGAGACGGAAATCAGTAACCGACTCATTCAACGGTCAGAAGGTAGGGGTGCACCATCTATGCCTGTAGGAAAACGAATGTTGGTGTGAACATCAAGATATCACATCTTGCAACCAGAACTGACCTGCAACTTTAACCTTGGAATCAAAACGAAGCAGTTGCTTGAGGTCGTCCATTGACTTTGGAGCGCCTGGTGTGGCAATGGTGGTCGCCATATCTCTCTGAGTGGTTGAGGTGACTAGTAGTCGTTCCGTTTCTACTACTCTGAAGTCTGCTGGACGAGTCTAAGCGGCCAGTTGCTGAGCAGGCGGTTATCGGTACATGCTCTAAGAGGAAGATTTCGACCTAATGCGGAGTCCGGACAACTCGGAGCTGCAAACTAACAGTCACTGCACGTTCATGGAGGAGACACCATACACATACCGACAAACACTGCAAACACCTGCACCGATCTCATGTCTGTCCCAAGGGTCGTCGGACCATTTCTTTGCAGGCTCAGGTACGAGCTACCATTAGATGTCATGGCATATCATGTAGACCGACCTCCTCTGCACAGATGATGGATCTGTTCGTGTATATAATCAAGAGACTTTGAAGGTCGTGAAGGCTATCAGAGGTTTGGGAGAAGTATCGTCCGTTGTATGCCGCATCTCGCACAATGCAGGTGGCCTCGGGGACATATGGGTCGCGTCCGATCGTCATGTACGTCTCGATGAGTATGAGATACCGCACGTGTTTTTAACTTGTACAGGCTCTAAGTTTTACTATGGACACGGAGAAAATGATCCTTGTACAGGCTGACGCAACCTTGACGTTGGAGCTTGGTGCTGATAATGACGACGTGCTGAACGAGGTAGACGGTGCAACATCATTCTTCATGTTTCCGACTGATAATGATCAGCTAGCTCTCGATCAATCAAAAAAA
This sequence comes from Suillus ampliporus, assembly GCA_016584345.1. Lineage (NCBI taxonomy): Eukaryota > Fungi > Basidiomycota > Agaricomycetes > Boletales > Suillaceae > Suillus > Suillus ampliporus. The sequence continues at coordinate 14,563 of JABCPV010000174.1, forward strand.
CAGTCAATTGGCATTTTGTCTGGACTCTGGGACAGTCGGCGTCGTTGATCTTTCTACCAAACAAGTCACCCGCATGAAGACGAGTCATGACAATGTTTGTATCTTGCGTTTTTCAGGTGCATGCCTCGTTGATGGTGATGCAGATCTGCGGAACAGTGAAATTCATCCCCGATCGTCCAAGTGAACTTGTCAGCGGCGGCTACGATTCTAGTCTGCTGCATCACGACTTCCACCAAAGGACCATACTGTCGCGGTTTGATTTAGGTAGGCAACCTTAAGTAGATTTTGCTGTCGCTCGTATCTAATCTAATCTTTCCTATCTTAGGGACTTCTCCTCCGTCCTCAGGGGTTTCAATGTCTCCGCCATTCATATTGTCGTCTGCCATGTCGCCATCTGGTATCTTGGCTGCGGGAACCGCTGATGGACGGGTATGGATTGGCGCCGGTGGAGAGAAAATAACAGTTGGCACATCTGGCGCATCCGTTAAAAAGAAACGGCGGAAGTGGGAAGGACTGAAGCAAGATGAAGCCTGGATGGCAGATGTTGGGCATGGTCCTATCGCCGCTCTGTATGCCTCAAGTACTGCTGTACCGTGGCATGCGAACTGACACCACACAATTTACAGGACATTCATCGGGCCTCGCACACTTTTAACATCCACGTTGATGGGAAGAGTCACTCTCCACGAAATTGGCAGCTCAACTGAGGATGGAAAGTTGGATATGATTCCGAAGTGGACGAAAGCAACGACAGGTGTGAATAAGGTCAATGCGATCATTGCTACAGGGTGCTTGATCATTATTGGTGGTCTGAGTGAGAGTGGAGATGGTGTAATAGAGATTTGGGAGAAAAATTCAGGTGATGAATGAAGACTCAGCGTACGAGTCACCATGTCGCGCACTTTTTATGACCACAATCACGACATAGTATGGGGATTCAGCAAGGCACTGGCAAACGGAGCATCGGAGGCGGTCGGTTCTTCCTGGGTCAGGGAACAAAGCCTTATTGGTGAGGTATGGCTGAGGCTGGGTATGCAGCTGCGGTTGAGCTGCGGGGTGTCGTAACTTGCATAAAATACGTTTTACTTTCATTAGAGTGGACGTAGTGGATGTCAAATTCGTCCTTGGCAGGAACACACTCGAATCCTAAACCTCTGTAGATCTTCCAGTGCAATTTGAAGAAGCAGCGTCAACATTCAGCTTCTTTTGCTCTTTTCGTCGTACAGCGTTGCACTCACATAAAGGCTAGAGCCATCTATACTTTACGGTCCGATTCCTCCAATTGAATGCATGCGTTTCCTTTTCCTAAGCGCTGCTAGGTCATCCCTTTGCTCGCTATAGTTAGAGAACCCTCCGCATCGCGGATAGCGCTGGCTATGGACAGCCTAGATGCGTGAATCAGGCTAATTGAGATGACCGCTTACTTCTCCAGAAAGGAAACATTCAGCGGTCGCAAATTCTCCAATTACGCCCTACAACTGCTATGAAGCGAATGGACCCGGCATCACATTACCCATTTAGTTGGACATCGTACAGCATCTCTCAGGAACATGAACTTACTATCAGATACCTGAGTGGGTGAAGAGCTAGAAACCTGTATTGGGCACCCATTATTGTGTGGTGGGTCCATCGACTCCAAGTGCTTATTTATCCACTTTCTGCTCAAGTATCGTGAAAGAATTAGCCAAATGATAGCCAAGCTTGTGCACAGGCGCTGAGAAGCTGCGCGCTGCGCTTGGCTGGGAAGAGGGTCCTGTGAATAGCACTGCCACACACAAACCTTCCACAGTGGAAGTTTATATATTGAATCAACTACATACACTAACCTTTGCTGAAAGACTCTTAGATTCGCTCGCTCATTCAGGGGACCATTTGTTTGTAGACGATGTCAAGGTATCATGAGGTGCGTCTATTGCCATCGCCGTGGTTTTGAGGCGCCAGCTAATGAGTACGCTATCAATCATGGTTAGGCCGACGAGGCCCAGCGGGGACACTACAACGATGGGTACAACGCTCACCCGTCTCAGACACCCAGTCCTTATGAACAGCAACCTTATGACCCGTACGAACCACATAACTACGAACCCCAATATGAACACCAGCCCTACGATCCGAACCAGCAATATCACCTCCCGGACCCATTCCTTACCCCACAAGCCCAATCAACCTCATTTCCTCCTTCTCAATCGCAAGATCCGTACCAACAACAACAACAACCTTCGCTCCAGCCACAAACAGACTATCTCACACCGCATGCACAATATAGTCCTTACAACAATTCACAACCCACTACACGTCCGCAGTCGCAGTTCGATCTGGATTATGAGATGGTAGAACGTGAGGATAATGATTTGGGCGACATGCCACTGCTGCAACGGAATGGTCCGTATGCATCAGGACCCATGCCTGGAAGTTACCAGGAGGCTACTTCCGATGATCGCTCGGAAACTAACATTCGCTACGGACGCATACCACAGCGTGTACCCCGGCGGTTGAAGACAATCAAGAAGGTGGAGTGAGTGTTCCTTGCTTGAACTTGTTTTCTTTCCTCCTCACGGCGCACAGACTCTTTCATGGCAACTTTGTACTCGACTCCGCAGTGCCAACAAAACTGCTGGATATGTGCGCCCTTCGTAACGAACGCGAGTTTACCCACATGCGGTACTCCGCCGCCACGTGCGATCCGAATGACTTCAAGGACAGTGGATTCACCCTCCGCCAGGTACATTACGATCCTCCACGGAGAACGGAGCTTTTCATTGTCATGACAATGTACAATGAAGACGAGGAGCTATTTTGTCGTTCAATGCATGGCGTAATTAAGAATATCGCTCATTTGTGCAAACGAGATCGGAGCAAAACGTGGGGGAAAGACGGTTGGAAGAAGGTTGTAGTCTGTATTGTTAGTGATGGGCGGCAGAAGATCAATTCCCGGACACTAAGTGTCATTGCTACCATGGGAGCATATCAAGACGGCATTGCAAAGGTGCGCTCCAGTTTTGACAAGTAGTCCTGTCATTGACCATAGAGAAGAACATCGTCAATGGAAAACCTGTCTCGGCACACATATACGAGTATACCACGCAAAGTGCGTCCCATCGTTATCTGCCCTATTTGATTCTAACACGATCACAGTATCGGTCTCTCCTTCAATGAAAATCGAAGGCGCTGAGAAAGGTATCGTTCCTGTGCAGATCATATTCTGTCTTAAAGAGAAGAACCAAAAGAAGATCAACTCCCATCGCTGGTTCTTCAACGCCTTTGGTCCAATACTACAGCCCAACGTGTGCGTTTTGCTTGACGTTGGTACAATGCCCGGCCCCACCTCGCTTTACCATCTCTGGAAAGCCTTTGACATCAATTCGAACGTTGGCGGCGCATGCGGCGAAATCGTCGCCCTGAAGGGCAAGTACGGGCAGTACCTAATCAACCCACTCGTTGCGGCCCAGAATTTCGAATATAAAATGTCGAATATTCTGGACAAACCACTAGAGAGTGTGTTCGGGTACATCACCGTGCTGCCTGGCGCATTTAGTGCATACAGGTATATCGCCCTACAGAATGACCAGATGGGGGAGGGACCACTGCAGAAGTACTTTTTAGGTGAGAAGATGCATGGCGCAGGTGCAGATATCTTCACAGCGAACATGTATCTTGCCGAGGATCGGGTGAGTCTCAATCGAATGAGATAATGTCTCGGCTGACGCTGGTCCAGATATTATGCTGGGAGCTGGTCTCCAAACGTGGGGGATCGTGGATTCTGCACTATGTCAAGTCTGCCTATGCCGTGACTGATGTTCCGGACCAGGTCAATTTCAATAATCAAGTCCTGGTGCGATACCGGCTGACCCTTCCCAATAGGTCCCTGAGTTAATTTCACAAAGACGTCGCTGGCTTAATGGCTCATTCTTTGCCGCCATACACTCTACCGTTCATTTCCACTACCTCTACCGTTCCTCGCATTCATTCATGCGCAAGTTCTGGATTCACATAGAGATGATCTATCAACTGTACAACCTCGTTTTTTCCTGGTTTGCCCTAGTAAGCTCCCCTTTCTATACCGTCATCATGCCTCTCACGTGAATTAGGGTAACTACTACATTGCCTTCATCATTCTCTCCCAAGCGCTCGAATCCTACGTTCCTCAAATCCGCATCCTTAACCTCATCCTCAACTACTTCTATCTCGGGTTGATTATCATGTGTTTCCTCCTCTCGCTTGGCAACCGGCCGCAAGGCGCAAAATGGGGGTACACCCTTGCCTTTATCGGGTTTGGTGTCATCACAATTTATATGACTGTCTCGGCGTTCTTGCTTGCCTACAAGGGTATCGAGAGCGTCGCACAGAGCGAAGGACGGGCAATCCAGGCGAGCGATTTGTTCTCGAATTCGATCTTTAGAGATGTCGTGCTCTCGTTGGCGGCTACGCTAGGGCTGTATATAGTCTCGTCGCTGATCTTCGTGGGTTATCGTTTACTTTTATCTTGCTTGTTATGTATTAATCATCGTTCAAGTTTGAGCCATGGCATATGGTTACTTCCTTTGTCCAATATCTGCTCATGGCGCCATCTTATATTGCCGTCTTGAACGTCTATGCAGTACGTCCCTCTTTGTCCACACAGTTCCTAGTTGCTCACACAAACCCAGTTTGCTAACGTACACGATGTCTCATGGGGCACAAAGGGCGATAACAAAGTCTCCACTGATCTCGGTGTTGTCAGCGCGGGCAAGGGCGACAACAAGAATGAAGTCGAGGTAGCAGTACCTACGGCTGAGACGGACATCAACGCAGCATATGAGGATGCTATACATGTTCTATCCTCGAAACCACCCAAGACGGAGTCCAAGCCCGATCCGACGACGCAGCAAGAGGACTATTACAAGACGTTCCGGACGAACGTGTTGTTGGTCTGGACGTTGAGCAACGTGAGTGACCATCGGACAGGCTCGTACCGGAGTTATTGACTTGAGTGTGTTTTGTAGGCTCTGTTGGCTGCTGCTGTGACGTGAGTTTTAAGATATCGTAGATTTTTTCATTCGCTTACCTTCCAAATTACAGAACCGCGACGAGTGGGACTGGAAGTGCGGCTGTGAACGGATACATGGCGTTCATTCTCTTCTCAGTGGCTGGACTTGCATGTACGTCTAAAACGTCTGACAACACGTCATCACACGTACTGATGCCTTATATTCCTTAGTCGTTCGTTTCCTCGGCTCGACGACATACATGCTCATACGCTTGTTTGCAGGAGAGTGATGATATCCTGAAACCTGGATATGTTACGTGGACTTGTATGAAGACGGTAATATATCTCGTTGATATTGACATTCTGTGTTGTGTTGTGTGTTTTTGTCTTGTCTTGAACTGTCGTAATATACGCTCGCGTTCGTTCTGTACTCGCGCTGTAGAGTCTAGTGTCTAGCCCGGACTCTGTCGGCACTGTGGTGTGACTGATCTCCGAATGCTCAAGTACCTCTATCGTTAGGGCCTCGCATATATCCATGCGCAAGTTCTTCGAGATGTTTTATCAACTGTACAACTTGGTTGTTCCTGGTTTGCATTATGTAGTAAGCTCCGTTTCTATACCGCCATCGTGCCTCTCATGCTAATCAGGGAGACTACCTTTAGAGATGGTGCGCTCTCGTTGGCGGCTATGCTAGGGCTGTATATCGTCTCCTCGCTCATCTTGGCGGGTCATCATTTGCTGTTGATGATTCTTGTCTCAACGACCGGGAGACATTGTTTCTATGCGAGGGCGGTGCCAGACATTGAAAGCAGACATATTTTGGCAGGGCTTCTCTAGGCTCCAAGCGCTGTTCGCTAACGTGCCTTAAGATAAGTTGTAACTTAGGGTGAGTGGACCGGACAAAACGGTGGATTTCCAAGTGACTGCTGGCGTTCAGCCTAATAACGCCCAACGTCCAACCCCAACGCACGCCATACTTGACTCAAAATGCGTTACTGCAAGGATCCGTCCGTTCGTTCGATGGGATGCAAGGAGTACCTGCCACAACCACGGAATCATTCCCGGCACGGTGACAGTTGCAGGTCAGTCAAGCATTCTGTCTCTGCACGCTGAGAACTCATTTCCATTAGCCATCTTCCCGTGCGTACACTCCTTTTCCAATGTTCTGTGTGCATGCACGGAGGACACCAAGAATGCTACAGGCGATATTACATGGAGCGCCCGATGGTCGATATCCCAGCCTCTTCATCGGCACGAGGGCGTTCACTGATCAGAGAACGAGATGATGATATGGAGGAGGGAGAAGAGGTCACCAGCTGTGAGGGCCGGTTGGAAAGGACATTGGCAGGCCATCCGTGTGCAGCTGGATGCGGTCATTATTGCTGGGCAGCTGTGGGTGGGCACCTCGGCGCAGAGGAAGCCTCGTGACCACTTACTCTAGAAATTGGTTTGAACGGCAACTCTGCCGCGTTGGGGACACCTCGTGGAGACTAGTATCGGTAGATTCGTAGATTTGATTTAGACATCGAACAGTACAGTCGATGGGCTGAAATTGAGCCGGAGGTGGGCAGCTACATGCATGAGATCATTGGGATAGTACACGAAACAAGTAAGCAGAAGCCCTTGGCACTGCTGGTACTACTTGACAATGATAATGTCCGTCTACGACGAGTTTCCCTACACCGTGTCGATCAGAGGGGAATGGAAGGGGGGGAAATCACGACTCAGGCCTCAGGGCAGACTCAAAGTCGGGAGAGTCATGAACAAGTTCCGCCTTCAAGTACTGATGGATTGGGACGCAGAAGTTCATTTCCGTTGGGAACGAAGAAGGCAGATCCTAGCGGCGTTGCACAGAACTGGTTCCATCTGCCATGTACAGTATAGAGTCCGTGATGAAAGAAGGAAACAGCCGCGAAAAATTTCGACGTTGTAATCCAACATCTGGGTCCCGACCACTGGCTAAAGAGTATGCGCGGACAGACATTGAACTAAGAAATCTGACCTGAACAGTTGTTTATTTCCAAAGGTTTTGCCAAACAAACGCCGTATGCGGTAGGCTTGGCTTATATAATTGGGCCCTACAGAACTCTACAGAATCGCAAGTGGGTACAGTATGAGTCTGTCTGGAGCAATAAGGGTTGTAGAAATTATGGGTGAGTTTTATTTCGTTTGGGTTGACTGGGTTTTCGGAAGGCAATACATAACTTACATACATCAGCACATTACTTGGTTCCAACCTCAATCGACTTTGTAGCCTGCAGGCAGCACGAGTGTAAGACTGCATGCAACGCGTAGTAAGTACTTATTCCTGATTTCTTTCGTATTCACACCAAAAACTTCCCGTCTCTTCGTACAGGTTGATGTAGTCCGCGCATCACACTGTTCGCTCACAGCCAATCATTCAAGGTCCGAGTGTCAGCGCCGACTTTCTCTGAGTCTCTGTCACATCTTGAAATCGCCATATGGCTATACTGGTGTCCCACACCCATGCAGAACCCTAGCTATCACAGCCGATCTCATTCAAATATGAGCGCCAACGCTTGGGTTTCAACGGCAGTCGTGAACGGCCTGGTTCATGGCACGTGTACATATTTCTTCTTTCCATGTTCAAGCTCATCGCCTTAATTCCTAGTACTAAGTCCACGAATTGGGTGACACCGAGTGCAGCAAACTATGTCTTCCGTGGCGGCAAGGAGTACTCGCAGAACAGACCCAGGACATACACAGGCTCAGCACGGCTACTGTAAGTATGCCCATTCAGTCAGGCATTTTCACTGGTCTATCCTAGGAAGGTGGCGCTATGGTTGTCTGGCGCCGTTCGGAGGACATAAATGAGGGATCTCTGCGAGACTAAGTAGACCAACCGGACGGATCTGTATGATTGCAGACTAGTTGCTTTGAGCTACTATTGAGCCAACTTGACAGGGCACATATCAAGGAAATTCTGACGTTTCATCTCCTTGCCTACTCGCTACCTGCGACGGTGCTTTTAATACAGATCATTCCTTGATTTGACAAGTCATCATCGCCATTGATGCTTATTCTTGTCCGCCATCATAGGTACTTATGCGCACCTCACAATTCTGTGCATTTCCTCTTTACCTCGATTAACCAAGTACGTTAACACTATGTGCAAAGGCTAATCAGACCTGAGGCCTGGCTCCTTCTCGAACTTGATCTACGACGGGTTTCCCTACACAAGTACATGTTGGTCAGAGGGGGGATAGAAGGGGAGAAATTACAACTCAGGCCTCAGGGGCAGACCCAAAGTCGGGAGAGTCACGAGTTTTCCGTAAACAAGTTCCTTCTTCAAGACTGATGAACTGGGGCGCAGACGTTCATTTCCGTTGGGAACGAAGAAACCAGATCCTAGTGGCGTTTGCCCAAAGCTGGTTCCACGGTCATAGCCTGACCCGTCTATAATAGATCGGCGAACGGACGGATCATTACAACGACGGTCCAAGGCTAGGACAGATCGACGAAGTTAAGATATGAGTACAAAGAGATTTGGTCAGTATACTGCAGCACATCTTCATCACCGACGAGTGGTACGTTGATTCAGATGAGCTGTAACTGCCCCGGCTGACTGGAACTAGCGACAGCAAAATTTCAAACGTTTTAGGGAACCGAGAGTGACTTGACAAAGAAGTTGGACATTGGAAATTGGATAAAGAAGCATTGTATGAAGTTCTAGAACACTTGTCATTCATCTCGGTCTGTCTCATCAGGGCGCGTCATACGCATCTTCCTGTCCGGGGGGACCCATTATAGAGTGGTGTAGTTGTACGTAGGTGGGTTCTAACCGAACGCTGGCGCATACCTGGATTCTAGAACAAGAATAGATGAAGCTCAGAAGACTTTCCAGCGGCAACAGCATGCCATATGACCCGATAAAATCTGTGAGCGGTAAGAGCGAAACTGGCTTAAAGCGATGTAAAATGTAGCTCATTGACACAGAGATTACGAAGGCACCGTCAGTCCATCCTAGGCAGATTGCGCCATGGCTGTCGATGAATAACCATCAGCCCCTCTCTTGCTGTCTGGTATTGTTTGGAGAAGATGTCTCGTAATCAAGTAGACCGACAGGACGGATATTGGTGTTGTCAGTCATCCCATGACCATGTCAAAGTCCCCGCTGTCGTGCCTCTGAGATGGAATGTCTTTATGAGATGAATGGAAGGACGTCAAACATACCCCCCCATTTGGGCCTATGAAGCCAAGCCACTGGTTGCAACATCACACCCCGGTCCAACAGATGGCCGAGAGTGACTTGCACAAACTGCACCAAGCAAAGCTCGAGGTATATAAGGGCCTGCAATATAGACGGTTTTCTCCAGTTCAATCATCTTTTACAACCAGGTTAGCAAACAACTAACCTTGAATCTGCCATTGAACGTTGCCTGACATTGCCCTCGTACAGAAACAATGTCTTACACCATCGCAGTCAGAATCGTCGACGCCAGTGCCAGTGACCCCGGTTTCAAGCTCGTCGAGAAAACCGTGTGGCACTACGCCAACGGCGGGACGTGGTCCAACACGGACTCAATCGAGACGCTCGTCATGGGCGGCAGCGGAACCTCTGGTTCTCTCCGCTTCAGAAATGGCGCCGGGGAGGAATTCCTCGTGACGCTAGGCGTCCATAACTACAAGAGGTGGTGTGACGTCGTCACTGACCTTGCAACCGGAGACACGGGCATGAAGATCCAGCCCGAATACTACATGGACTCTAACCCCAGGAACCAGATGCTGTGGAAGCAGCTGGCTGACCTCCAAAGGAAGAGCGCGAAGGGGACTTCGGTGGAAATTAAGTACGTCAAGGAAGAGGGAAACACCTTCGTCGTCCACATCGACATTACTTCTTGAATATCGCGCGTATACGCTCTCATACCGAAAGAGTTGTGAAGAGGTGGTGTATGATTGGAAATTGGATGTACTACTAGTATATCAGTACGAAGTGAATCATTATGAATGACGTGATCGCGGACATACTGGACAAGAACTCACGCAAGAAGTACTCGGTATTCGGAACTTGAATCATTTATGTTCTTATGGAAAGCGATGATACTGTCGCATTGGGTGGACATCGCTGGCTGTGTCGAATCGACTAAACTGCGAAACGTCATGAGTGCAATGTTCTATTGGGGTGGCCTGTCGGCTATACTTTCCCCTGAGCTGGTTCCGACGTCCACAGTGACGGTTATAGTACTAGTAGGTGTACCCCAGATCAACGAACGGATGGACAGATCAAGGACAGATCCTGATAAGTTATAACACATTTTGAGTAAAGTATGACCATGCGTTGGCGTTGGGCGTTGAGCGTTGAGCGTTAGGTATCAGCTCGTTTGTGTTGATATCACATAGTAACGTCTAGTTGGACGCTTGATATTCGGCTCGCTAGTCTGTCTCGTCAGGTCGAAGAATCATCCACGTTTTCTTGTTCGGGGACTGGCTAGGGAGACTGGATTTAGCAGTTGGATGTCGGTGTGTTTCAACTGAACGCTAGTAGTTGTTCTGCGAACAGGAAGGAACAGACGAAGCTCAGCGCTCAGCGCCGGATATGGCAGCAGTTGTAATTGCGACGGTGCTTTGAATACAGATCGTTCGTTGATTTCAAGTTGATTTGTTGCATCGTCGCTACTGATGCTTATTCTTGTCCTCTAGCATAGGTACTTATGCGCACTTCACAATCCTATGTTTCACCTCAATAATCAGTATTTCAATGACCAACCGAGTGCGTTGGCATCATGCGCAAAGGTCAATCAGTCCTTCTCGAACTTGGACACGAAATGCCGACGAAGAGTTCATGAAACAAGTAGTAAGCAGAAGCCCTTGGCACTGCTAGTACTACTTGAGAAACGACAATGAGAATGTCCATCTACGACGGGCTTCCCTACACAAACGGTACGTGTCGGTCAGAGGGGGAATAGAAGGGAAAAATAACAACTCAGGCCTCAGGGGTAGACCCAAAGTCGGGAGAGTCACGAGTTTTCCGTAAACAAGGTCCTTCTTCAAGTACTGATGAACTGGGCGTAGACGTTCATTTCCATTGGGAGCGAAGAAGACAGACCCTAGTGGTGGCGTTGCCCAGAGCTGGTTCCATGGTCATAGTCTATAGGTAGTACCCGCCTATTCGGCAATACCGTACCTTACCCGGAGATGGTTCCGATGTACACGGCTATATGCATGGTAGGTGCACCCCAGATCAACGGACAGACGGACAAATCCTGACGACACATTTTGCTCGAGTAACGTATGGCTGTGCGTTGGGGTCGAGCGTTGAGCCTTAGGTGTCAACTTACTTGTATTAATATGAACGACTAGAACACTTGATATTCGGCTCGCTGGTCTGTCTCGTCAGGGCGCCCGGCGAAGAAACATCATCTACGTGTTCTTCTTCGGGGACTCGCTAGGGAGATTGGATCTAGTAGTTGGATGCCAGGGTGGGTTTTAATTGAACAAACGTTACAATCATAGTAGATGGAGTCCGAAGTAAACCTTGACTCTGCGTCGTCGGCGATTCCGTGATTCATGTCATGGTTCCACCTGTTGCGTCTCGGAAATGGAATGTCGTTGTCATATGGATGAAAGGAAGCATGTCAAACCTACCCCCCGCATTTGGGCTTACGGTCATGAGGCCACAGCGCTTCACATCGCACCTCGGTCGAACCAACTGCCGGAGAGACTTGCTCTAACCGTTCATGTTTAGCGCCGATGAGTGCTCCTTGTATAAATGGCCTGCAATGTGGACAGTTTCTCCAGTTCCAATCGTCCTTACAATCAGGTTAGCGAACAGCCTTCTATGAACCGTCAACGTTGTCTGACATCACCCTCATACAGAAACAATGCCCTCTTACACCATCACGGTCAGAACCGTCGACACCACTGTCAGCTACCCCAAAGATTGCAGCACCACTGCTCCCAGCCTCGCCGGTTTCACAATCGCCGAGAAAACCGTGTGGTACTACTCCCCAGGGTCGTGGTCCAACACAGAATCAATCCAGACGCTCGACCTGGAGAACAGTGGCTCGTCCGGGTCGCTCCGCTTCAGAAATGGAGCCGGAGAGGAGTTCTTTGTTGTACTAGGCGTCCACAATTACCAGAGGTGGTGTGACGTCGTAGTCGACCTCGCGCCCGCGGAGACGGGCATGAAGATCCATCCCCAATACTACGATGAAGGGAACCCCAAGTACCACATGCTGTGGAAGCAGCTGACTGAGATCACGAAGACGAGCACAAAGGGAACTACGGTAGATGTCAAGTACATCAACCCGGTGGAGGTAGACAACTTAGTCGTCCACATCACCATTTCTTCGGCTGCCAACTTGTCTTGAATATCTCGTGTACACGCTCTCATACAGAAGGAGTTGAGGAAAGGTGGCGTATAAATGTACTATATGTCAACACGAAGTGAATATGATCTCGGAGCGATTTGATGGCAGACATACTTGACAAGAGCTCATGCAAGACGTACTCGGGCCCAAAACGACATAGTACTGCCGTCGCATTGTGAAAGTCAGAGTGGGTCGTCTGTCGTCCGATTTAGAAAGTTAGTTCTTGTCAAGTTTTTGTATCCGATGCAACTGTCACCGTGGCCGGGAATGGTTCCGTGGTTGCGGCGGGTACTCCTTACATCCCAGATCAGCATTGAACGAACGAACAGATCCTTGTAGTAACGCATTTTGAATCAAGTATGGCGTGCGTTGGGGTTGGACGTTGGACGTTATTAGGCTGAACGCCAGCAGTTACTTGGAAATCCGCCGTTTTCTCCGGTCCACTCACCCTAAGTTAGAACTTATCTTAAGCCAGGTTAGCGAACAGCGCTGGGAGCCTAGAGAAGCCCTGCCAAAATGTCTGCTTTTCAATGTCTGGCACCGCCGTCGCACAGAAATAATGTCTCCCAGTCGAAGAATCAACAGCAAATAAGATGAGCGAGGAGACGATATACAGCCCTAGCGTAGCCGCCAACGAGAGCGCACCATCTCTAAAGGTAGTCTCCCTGATCAGCATGAGAGGCATGATGGCGGTATAGAAACGGAGCTTACTACATAGTGCAAACCAGGTTGTACCGTTGATAAAACATCTCGAAGAACTTGCGCATGAATGTATGCGAGGCCCTAACGATAGAGGTACTTGAGCATTCGGAGATCAGTCATACCACAGTGCCGACAGAGTCCGGGCTAGACACTAGACTCTACAGCGCGAGCAGAGAACGAACGCGAGCGTATATTACGACAGTTCAAGACAAGACAAGAACACACAACACAACACAGAATGTCAATATCAACGAGATATATTACTGTCTTCATACAAGTCCGCGTATCATATCCAGGCTTCAAGATATCATCACTCTCCTGCAAACAAGCGTATGAGCATGTATGTCGTCGAGCCGAGGAAACGAACGACTAAGGAATATAAGGCATCAGTACGTGTGATGACGTGTTGTCAGACGTTTTAGACGTCCAGCCACTGAGAAGAGAATGAAACTCCCGTTCGTTACGCAGGGCGCACATATCCAGCAGTTTTGTTGGCACTGCGGAGTCGAGTACAAAGTTGCCGTGAAAGAATCTGTGCGCCGTGAGGAGGAAAGAAAACAAGTTTAAGCGAGGAACACTCACTCCACCTTCTTGATTGTCTTCAACCGCCGGGGTACGCGCTGTGGTATGCGTCCGTAGCGAATGTTAGTTTCCGAGCGATCATCGGAAGTAGCCTCCTGGTGACTTCCAGGCATGGGTCCTGAATCCTGATGCATAGGGACCATTCCGTCGCAGCAGTGGCACGCCGCCCAAATCATTATCCTCACGTTCTACCATCTCATAATCCAGATCGAACTGCGACTGCGGATGTGTAGTGGGTTGTGAATTGTTGAAAGGACTATATTGTACATGCGGTGTAAGATAGTCTGTTTCCATCATTGTAGCGTCTCCGCTGGGCCTCGTCGGCCTACCCATCATTGATAGTTGATTGATAGCGTACTCGTTAGCTGGCGCCTCAAAATCACGGCGATAGCAATAGACGCACCTCATGATACCTTGACATCGTCTACAGACAAATGGTCCCCTGAATGAGCGAGCGAATCTAAGAGCCTTTCAACAAAGGTTAGTGTATGTAGTCGATTCAATATATAAACTTCCACTGTGGAAGGTTTGTGTGTGGCAGTGCTATTCACACCCTCTTCCCAGTCAAGCGCAGCGCGCAGCTTCCAAGCGCCTGTGCACAAGCTTGGCTGTCATTTGGCTAATTCTTTCACAACGCTCGAGCAGAAAGTGGATCGCGAAAAATAAGCACTTGGAGTTGATGGGCCCACCACACAATAATGGGTGCCCAATACAGGTCTCTAGCTTCACCCACTCAGGTATCTAAGGGTCTCGCATACATTCATGCGCAAGTTCTTCGAGATGTTTTATCAACTGTACAACCTGGTTATTTCTAGTTTGCACTATGTAGTAAGCTCCGTTTTCTATACCGCCATCATGCTTCCCATGCTAATCAGGGAGACTGCCTTTAGAGATTCGTTGGCGGCCACACTAAGGCTGTATATTGTCACATCATGGCGGGTCATCATTTGCTGTCGATTCTTGTCTCAGTGAGTGGGAGACATTGTTTCTGTGCAAGGGGGGTGCCAGACATATTTTAGCGGTCTTCTCTAGGCTCCCAGCGCTGTTCGCTAACCTGGCTTAAGATAAGTTCTAACTTAGGGTGACTGGGCCGGAGAAAATGGCGGATTTCCAAGTTACTGCCGGCATTCAGCCTAATAACGTCCAACGTCCAACCCCAACGCACGCCATACTTGATTCAAAATGCGTTACTACAAGGATCTGTTCGTTCGTTCAATGCTGATCTGGGATGTAAGGAGTACCTGCCGCAACCACGGAACCATTCCCGGCCACGGTGACAGTTGCATCGGATACAAGAACTTGGCAAGAACTGACTTTCTAGATCGGACGACAGGTGACCCACTCTGACTTTCACAATGTGATGTCAGTACGATGTCGTTTTGGGCCCGATTTGTCGTCTTCCTTTCTCTATCTATCTCCTCCCTCGCTATTCTTCGTGACCCTCCTCGGTCATAGCAGCGGGCACTGACTGGTCATTTCTATTTTAGAGTCCTACCCGAGAGATTTCTAGCCACGGACAACACCAATGCTATTACAGATGTCTAGTGGCAGTGGTGAGATAAGAACTTTTCGAGCAATCGGAGACCTGCCGTCGGCGAAGTCATACATATATGTCTCTAATAATGATGGAGCTACTTCACACCCGATGAACCAGCATGGCAATGAGCGCGAGATGAGTTCTACGCAGAAGCTAGGACAAAGTAACACCACGTATGTCCGTTATCATCGCTGTCAGACCGATCGATCAAGCTTCGCATCATCAATTTGGCCCAGATCACCTTCGCTTTCCATATCAGACAGGCCACATTAGGAGTCTGTCCTCCCCCACCGCATCCAGCGGCTCTGGGTTCGAACTACTGAAGCATCTCTGATTGAACGTCACGTACATCCATTCAGCACGTCGTGTCTTATACATTGAAGATGTCTCGCATCATGCTGAAAAACGAGAACCACACTGTGCAAGACGTCGGCTGCGGAACTGCAGCATGATAACTTACTGTAATAAGAGTCAATACAATACAATGTGTCAGGTGCAGGAATTCGACAATCCATCAAGTTGTCAAGGTTAGCGTATGAATTATGGTAAATTTGTATTCGCGCGCTCCGTCATTTTATAATTGTGGACATACTTGGAACCGAGTGGCCTGCTGATCAGCCCATGCCGTGTAACTCTACCGTATCGATGTATCATGGCAGGGGCAGGAGTCAGGAGGTCTGGGGGCGGATCCGAGGTTGAACCGTTGAGTCTTCCGGCCACGAAGCTTTGATCAAAGGCCAATAGAAGAACAGACAATTGTTACCCTTTTACGGCCGGAGCTGGGGGACTTGTGAGGGACATACAGACGTTTATTTCCGTTGGGCACGAAGAAGACGGCAGAAGACGGCACTGTCAATGTCGCGGGCGGACTTTGAACTTTTCTGTATGCGCCCAGCATGGATTGCTCAGAGTCAAGGTTTACTTAGGACATCTGCTATGATTGTAACTGTTCAATTGAACATCCAACTACTAGATCCGGTCTCCCTAGCGAGTCCCCGAAGAAGAACACGTAGATGATGTTTCTTCGCCGGGCGCCCTGACGAGACAGACCAGCGAGCCGAATATCAAGTGTTCTAGTCGTTCATATTAATACAAGTAAGTTGACACCTAAGGCTCAACGCTCGACCCCAACGCACAGCCATACGTTACTCGAGCAAAATGTGTCGTCAGGATTTGTCCGTCTGTCCGTTGATCTGGGGTGCACCTACCATGCATATAGCCGTGTACATCGGAACCATCTCCGGGTAAGGTACGGTATTGCCGAATAGGCGGGTACTACCTATAGACTATGACCATGGAACCAGCTCTGGGCAACGCCACTACTAGGGTCTGTCTTCTTCGCTCCCAATGGAAATGAACGTCTACGCCCAGTTCATCAGTACTTGAAGAAGGACCTTGTTTACGGAAAACTCGTGACTCTCCCGACTTTGGGTCTACCCCTGAGGCCTGAGTTGTTATTTTTCCCTTCTATTCCCCCTCTGACCGACACGTACCGTTTGTGTAGGGAAGCCCGTCGTAGATGGACATTCTCATTGTCGTTTCTCAAGTAGTACTAGCAGTGCCAAGGGCTTCTGCTTACTACTTGTTTCATGAACTCTTCGTCGGCATTTCGTGTCCAAGTTCGAGAAGGACTGATTGGCCTTTGCGCATGATGCCAACGCACTCGGTTGGTCATTGAAATACTGATTATTGAGGTGAAACATAGGATTGTGAAGTGCGCATAAGTACCTATGCTAGAGGACAAGAATAAGCATCAGTAGCGATGATGCAACAAATCAACTTGAAATCAACGAACGATCTGTATTCAAGGCACCGTCGCAATCACAACTGCTGCCATATCCGGCGCTGAGCGCTGAGCTTCGTCTGTTCCTTCCTGTTCGCAGAACAACTACTAGCGTTCAGTTGAAACACACCGACATCCAACTGCTAAATCCAGTCTCCCTAGCCAGTCCCCGAACAAGAAAACGTGGATGATTCTTCGACCTGACGAGACAGACTAGCGAGCCGAATATCAAGCGTCCAACTAGACGTTACTATGTGATATCAACACAAACGAGCTGACACCTAACGCTCAACGCTCAACGCCAACGCATGGTCATACTTTACTCAAAATGTGTTATAAGTTATCAGGATCTGTCTTTGATCTGTCCATCCGTTCGTTGATCTGGGGTACACCTACTAGTACTATAACCGTCACTGTGGACGTCGGAACCAGCTCAGGGGAACGTATAGCCGACAGGCCACCCCAATAGAACATCGCACTCATGACGTTTCGCAGTTTAGTCGATTCGACACAGCCAGCGATGTCCACCCAATGCGACAGTATCATCGCTTTCCATAAGAACATAAATAATTCAAGTTCCGAATACCGAGTACTTCTTGCGTGAGTTCTTGTCCAGTATGTCCGCGATCACGTCATTCATAATGATTCACTTCGTACTGATATACTAGTAGTACATCCAATTTCCAATCATACACCACCTCTTCACAACTCTTTCGGTATGAGAGCGTATACACGCGATATTCAAGAAGTACTAATGTCGATGTGGACGACGAAGGTGTTTCCCTCTTCCTTGACGTACTTAATTTCCACCGAAGTCCCCTTCGCGCTCTTCCTTTGGAGGTCAGCCAGCTGCTTCCACAGCATCTGGTTCCTGGGGTTAGAGTCCATGTAGTATTCGGGCTGGATCTTCATGCCCGTGTCTCCGGTTGCAAGGTCAGTGACGACGTCACACCACCTCTTGTAGTTATGGACGCCTAGCGTCACGAGGAATTCCTCCCCGGCGCCATTTCTGAAGCGGAGAGAACCAGAGGTTCCGCTGCCGCCCATGACGAGCGTCTCGATTGAGTCCGTGTTGGACCACGTCCCGCCGTTGGCGTAGTGCCACACGGTTTTCTCGACGAGCTTGAAACCGGGGTCACTGGCACTGGCGTCGACGATTCTGACTGCGATGGTGTAAGACATTGTTTCTGTACGAGGGCAATGTCAGGCAACGTTCAATGGCAGATTCAAGGTTAGTTGTTTGCTAACCTGGTTGTAAAAGATGATTGAACTGGAGAAAACCGTCTATATTGCAGGCCCTTATATACCTCGAGCTTTGCTTGGTGCAGTTTGTGCAAGTCACTCTCGGCCATCTGTTGGACCGGGGTGTGATGTTGCAACCAGTGGCTTGGCTTCATAGGCCCAAATGGGGGGGTATGTTTGACGTCCTTCCATTCATCTCATAAAGACATTCCATCTCAGAGGCACGACAGCGGGGACTTTGGCATGGTCATGGGATGATTGACAACACCAATATCCGTCCTGTCGGTCTACTTGATTACGAGACATCTTCTCCAAACAATACCAGACAGCAAGAGAGGGGCTGATGGTTATTCATCGACAGCCATGGCGCAATCTGCCTAGGATGGACTGACGGTGCCTTCGTAATCTCTGTGTCAATGAGCTACATTTTACATCGCTTTAAGCCAGTTTCGCTCTTACCGCTCACAGATTTTATCGGGTCATATGGCATGCTGTTGCCGCTGGAAAGTCTTCTGAGCTTCATCTATTCTTGTTCTAGAATCCAGGTATGCGCCAGCGTTCGGTTAGAACCCACCTACGTACAACTACACCACTCTATAATGGGTCCCCCCGGACAGGAAGATGCGTATGACGCGCCCTGATGAGACAGACCGAGGTGAATGACAAGTGTTCTAGAACTCTATACAATGCTTCTTTATCCAATTTCCAATGTCCAACTTCTTTGTCAAGTCACTCTCGGTTCCCTAAAACGTTTGAAATTTTGCTGTCGCTAGTTCCAGTCAGCTGGGGCAATTCCAGCCCATCCGAATCAACGTACCACTCGTCGGTGATGAAGATGTGCTGCAGTATATTGACCAAATATCTTTGTACTCACATCACACCTCAGCTTAACTTCGTCAATTTGTCCTAGTCTTGGACCAGTCAATATGTTGTGTTGTAATGATCCGTCCGTTCGCCGATCTATTATAGACGGGTCAGGCTATGACCGTGGAACCAGCTCTGGGCAACGCCACTAGGATCTGTTTTCTTCGTTCCCAACGGAAATGAATGTCTGCGCCCCAGTTCATCAGTCTTGAAGAAGGAACTTGTTTACGGAAAACTCGTGACTCTCCCGACTTTGGGTCTGCCCCTGAGGCCTGAGTTGTGATTTCCCCCCTTCTATCCCCCCTCTAACCAACATGTACCGTTTGTGTAGGGAAACCCGTCGTAGATCAAGTTCGAGAAGGAGCCAGGCCTCAGGCCTGATTAGCCTTTGCACATAATGTTAACGTACTTGGTTAATCATTGATTATCGAGGTAGAGGAAATGCACAGATTTGTGAGGTGCGCATAAGTACCTATGATGGCGGACAAGAATAAGCATCAATGGCGATGATGACTTGTCAAATCAAGGAATGATCTGTATTAAAAGCACCGTCGCAAGTAGCGAGTAGGCAAGGAGATGAATTTCCTTGGTGTGTGCCCTGTCAAGTTGGTTCAATAGTAACTCAAAGCAACTAGTCTACAATCATACAGATCCGTCCGGTTGGTCTACTTAGTCTCGCAGAGATACCGCATTTATGTCCTCCGAACGGCGCCAGACAACCATAGCGCCACCTTCCTAGGATAGACCAGTGAGAATGCCTGACCGAATGGGCATACTTACAGTAGCCGTGCTGCGCCTGTGTATGTCCTGGGTCTGTTCTGCGAGTACTCCTTGCCGCTACGGAAGACATAGTTTGCTGCACTCGGTGTCACCCAATTCGTGGACTTAGTACTAGGGATTAAGGTGATGAGCTTGAACACGGAAAGAAGAAATATGTACACGTGCCATGAACCAGGCCGCTCACGATTGCCGTTGAAACCCAAGCGTTGGCGCTCGTATTTGAATGAGGTCGGCTGTGATAGCTAGGGTTCTGCATGGGCGTGGGACACCAGTATAGCCATATGGCGATTTCAAGGGGTGTCAGAGACTCAGAGAAAGTCGGCGCTGACACTCGGATCTTGAATGATTGGCTGCGAGTGAGCAGTGTGATATGCGGACTATATCAGCCTGTACGAAGAGACGGGAAGTTTTTGGTGTGAATACGAAAGAAATCAGGAATAAGTACTTACTACGCGTTGCATGCAGTCTTACACTCGTGCTGCCTGCACGCTACAGAGTCGATCGAGGTTGGAACCAAGTAATGTGCTGATGTATGTAAGTTATGTATCGCCCTCCGAAAACCCAGTCAATCCAAATGAAATAAAACTCACCCATAATCTCTGCAACCCTTATTGCTCCAGACGGACTTAGTGACTGTACCCACTTGCGATTCTGTAGGTCTGTAGGGCCTAATTATGTAAGCCAAGCCTACCGCATACGGCGTTTGTTTGGCAAAACCTTTGGAAATAAACAACCGTTCAGGTCAGATTTCTTAGTCTAATGTCTGTCCGCGCATACTCTTTAGCCAGTGGTCGGGACCCAGATGTTGGATTACAACGTCGACATTGTTCGCGGCTATTTCCTTCTTTTGTCAAGGACTCTATACTGTACATGGCAGGTGGAACCAGTTCTGTGCAACGCCACTAGGATCTGTCTTCTTCGTTCCCAATGGAAATGAACGTCTGTGCCCCAATCCATCAGTACTTGAAGGAGGAACTTGTTCATGACTCTCCCAACTTTGAGTCTGTCCCTGAGGCCTGAGTTCTGATTTTCCCCCATCCATTCCCCTCTGATCAACACGGTGTAGGGCAACCCGTCATAGATGGACATTTTCATTGTCAAGTAGTACCAGCAGTGCTAAGGGCTTCTGCTTACTCATTTCATGTGCTATCTCAATGATCTCATGCATGTAGCTGCCCACCTCCGGCTCAATTTCAGCCCATCGACTGTACTGCTCGATGGCTCAGGGAGGTCATGATCGTAGTGACAGACCAAATCAAATCTACAGATCTATCGATACCAATCTCCACGAGGTGTCTCCAACTTCGCGGCAGAGTTGCCGTTCAAACCAATTTCTAGAGTAAGTGGTCACGAGGCTTCCTCTGCGCCGAGGTGCCCACCCACAGCTGCCCAGCAATAATGACCGCATCCAGCTGCACACGGATGGCCTGCCAATGTCCTTTCCAACCGGCCCTCACAGCTGGTGACCTCTTCTCCCTCCTCCATATCATCATCTCGTTCTCTGACCAGTGAACGCCCTCGTGCCGATGAAGAGGTTGGGATATCGACCATCGGGCGCTCCATGTAATATCGCCGGTAGCATTCTTGGTGTCCTCCGTGCATGCACACAGAACATTGGAAAAGGAGTGTGCGGACGGGAAGATGACTAATGGAAATGAGTTCTCAGCGTGCAGAGACAGAATGCTTGACTGACCATATCGAACACTTCACAACCGCACTTTTGCATGTCGTACATAGTGCATGGGCTCCTATCATTGTTCGAGCGCGAGAGAGAATAATTGCTTTTCGACAACGTCCACAGGCTGTGTAAATGACGGTTTCGAGCTAAAACGTATCCTCAACCTTGTCTCGCACCATCAGTGTAACAAGGACCCACCTTAGTGGTACTTTTAACATCTTCAATATCGTTGCATTTGCGCAGGTAAGCAGCGCATGTGTGCAATCGGAGGCGAGTGAGCAGTTCTTATGGGTGTTAGTCCAGCGTTCATAACAGGTAAACACTCAAGCTTACCAATATACGCCTCTAGGAATTGCAAACCTCTCCGCCGGCTGATCTCCAGTTCCTTGGCTGCAATGAGCGCCAGCATAGCGCACATCTGGACATCGCCCTGATCGGTGCTGTATCAGAAACCGTACGACATCAAGTGAATTTAATCCCTTACTGCTTCTGCAAATTCTTCAACCGCATCTCGAAGTGCGTGCCATGCTGCCTCGCGGAGCTGGGCTTCTTCCTCCATCACAGTGCGACGTCTAGATTCAGACATATCACGCCAGGCTTGGTAATCATCTGACTCTGCGTCCGCCTGCGAAGCATTCTCATCATGATGCCCGGAATTTTGCTCCTGTTCGCGGACAGATCCGGCAGTAACGGTACGAATGCTACTATGGCTCGCCTGCTTCACCAAATGAGGACTCTCGGACACTGGCTGCACAGGAGATGGCAATGATGCAGCAAGAGCAGCAACAGTGGCACTTCGCGTACGGCTCTTCATTCGCTTGGCGACCGAGTTCTTCCTGGGTCGTGTCCTCGACACGGAGGCTGCTTTTACCTTGACCGTCTGTGGTCTGGTACTGCACTCTGAGTCATTTCCTTCGCCATCAGTATCAGTCGATCCAGGCGACGGACTGGCCTCGTCGTCCCCATGCTCCTTGCCACCATCCTCATCCTCGGTCCAACGCTGCCCAGCGAGTCTGGAGAGTGGACTGGGATGTGCCGGGCCTGTGCGGCCCATGCTAAGACTTCTCGACTTCGACATTATGGGCCGCAGAGGGATCTCAGGCGGTACATCCACCTCATTGTCACTGTGGTTCTCTGGGGCATCAGCGCTGACCACCCCGCAGTTTCCACCATCTGACGAATCCGAGTCATCCAGGGCGCCTTCACCTACGTGGCGGAGGCTTCGGTCGCTCGCACTGATACTAGGTGTGCTTGGGGTCTCGCTGTGGGCTGCAGACGCACGACTATACGCAGACGGCCGCCGTATATGTCCTTGTACTAATGCCGGGGTGGAAATAAGAACAGATGGACGGCGAGGTGTTATCGTAGCAGGCGTCATGGTTGTCGAAGGCGGGAGTGCTGTTGCTAGCGGAAGGGATGTGGGAACGTGACGAGGCGATGAGGATGTAGACGACGCAGGGGTTAAGTTTCGTGAATTCGGAGGAGGTTTGGTTGCGGACGGGGCTTCTCGTTCCCCGGAACGTTCTCTCGATGCGGAGGTTCCGTTGCTGTTCTTCGATGTGGAACGCCGATCTTGGGGTAGAGGTTGAGTTTGACTGGCAGTACGTGACTGAGCGGGGGAACTGGAGTTGGGGCGTGTCTGTTGGATCATCTTGGAGACAGAATCTGACGAGGCGCCACGTTTTGAGGCGGGTTTTGAGGCGGAAACCGAGGCATGAGATCCAGAGCTTGTGCCAACTGTAGGAAAGGCAGCCGGAGCCGAATTAGAGTGCGTAAGGTGTGGCATGATTTGGTGGCTCTTCTCCACATGAGGTGAAGGTTTCATAGTCTCTGGAATGATGTCGGTAAGTAGAGAGCCAAGCAGCAACCATACTTGTGCTGCGCGAATGCTTCCCGCTTGAATAGACGCCTACGGATATTTTGTTTACTTATACGCGCCCCTGCACGCGAGAGGAACACTAACCTCGGCGTTTGCCTTGCAAACGGCAGCCCTGTTCCTCCCGTCAGACTCGACAAGGTACTTTCTTGCGAGATGTTCAAATAATCCTCCAGATTCCGTATCTCGAAGCCCTCCGCGTACATACGTACCCATATTCTGCAGAACAGGTATGCGAGGCTTGTCACCAAGGCATTTGAGTTTGAGTTTTCGTTCAGGAAGTAGGCTGCGTTTGTCAGGATGACTGCATCACGAAAGATTAAGATAAGGCGGTAGCTGCGACATAAAGCGGAGAGTACGGACATATCGTCGTAGGGCACTTCCCATCTGGCTCTTTTGTCTGAGACAAAAGCCAACGTTCCGTCGGTATCCCCATCGACACCAACATTCCAAGACAGCGCCATGCGCGGAACGGCATCAATGGGGCGGACAGACCTACGCAAGTCGACTTGAGCAAATGTTCCAGATGCATGCTGAACCCAAAGAGCATGTGAATCGCGGAATGTGGCATCTGCAGAAGGGGTGCGCACAGGTGATTATTCCAATGAGACGTGACATAGTTTTAAAACGTACCTGTTACTCCCCCCTCTGAGGCGCTCGCTTCGACAGTCCATTTAGCAATCCAGCCGCGTCTTACATCCCATATCTCCACAGTGTCTGCCCCGTTACTTTTGGAGTCCTTGTCTTTAGTGGCGTCCGTGACAGAAGTAGTAGCACTAATGAACGCTGGAATTGCGGACTGTAGTCGAGGGCTAGCTAGTAGCTCAGTGCCTCCGCCAAAGTCCTCATTAGACACGAGCGCGATCTCGGAAGGGAACTCGGGACGCCAGAGTACTCGGCGTACAGGGAATGACGGATGTAGGGTGTAGGTAGGCTGATGTGCAATATGAGCGGACGTGCCAGATGTAGTGAGGTCCCAGACCTGTATGCCCATAAGTAAATATAGCGCAGTGAAAGTAAAACCAACATGCTTTGACAGTGTGGTCCAAACCTCCACTGACTATCCAGCTCCTATCGGCACCAACAGCATCACCGACATTGTTGGCACCCGGGGTGCTGCACCAGTCCAATGCAAGAATTGGGCCTGCATGAGCTACAGGTAATCTGTCGAGCTGACCCCTCTGGCCCATTTGGAGATCCCAGCGATAGATTGATCCGTTGTCAAGACCTACGACAGCTTGAAGGGGATGTGATAGACATGGTGAGAAGACAACAGAGCGAACGGAGGTCGGATGGTGGATCTTCAGGATGGACTTAGACATGTCTCGAAGATCCTGCACTAAAAGTGAGCAATTGATGGGGCAAGTACATGACAGTGCACACCCAGACACGCATATCACCATCAGCAGAGCCTGTAACACAGTAGTACGGTACTATAGTGGAGCAGGACAACTTGTGAATCGAACGAATATGATTCTTCGTCTTCCTTTCTAACTGTATTTGAGATGTGACATCTAACATGAGACAAGTACACCCACCGTACTTGGCGTTGCCAGCCCTGTTGAGGTCCCACATAATGAGATCCCCATTCCGCGCACTTGTGAGAATCTTGTTGTCATAACCTTCCAGGGGAATGAAGCGCTGAACATCATAGGATGGGCAGCTGCTTACTGCCATGGCACCAGGCAACATCAGTGTTTGCACTATCAATCTTCAAGCCGCTTCCATCCCAGATGTTCCGCGAGGCTTCGATGCGATGTCCGCCGCGACCAATGGAGGCCTTATGGTCATTGTTGGCAGAATCTTCTGGATCAGAAAGACGCAAGATGCGCAGGGCTAACGATAGTCTCAATAACGCGCCGATCTCGTGCTACACGAAATATTTCAAAAGGTGACTCACATTCTCGTCCTGCAACAACACATCTTAGACCATCTTCACTCTTTGCTATCGTCCCTCCACCATTGGTGGTTGCACGGTGGAAACGGACACCTCTGACTGGTCCCTGGTATCCGTGCTTGCGTGAGTCCGAGTACAGGTCCGCCGTATAACCTATGAGGGACAACGGTGCTGCAGAATTCAGCGTAGACGCACGTCTTGGGACTGTTGATTGCATATCCCG
Organism: Suillus ampliporus; assembly: GCA_016584345.1. Lineage (NCBI taxonomy): Eukaryota > Fungi > Basidiomycota > Agaricomycetes > Boletales > Suillaceae > Suillus > Suillus ampliporus. The sequence continues at coordinate 40,024 of JABCPV010000174.1, forward strand.
AGCTCGTCGTCCGCGTCGACGAAACGCTCCACTTTCCGATTCGCCGATCCGAATGACTATATTTGGTTATCCAATAGAAATCCGACTCATTCAGGTTCATCATTGGAAGTTGCAGTTCTATTACATAAGTAAGTACGTGCACGTTGAACTTGCCCATAAATTTGTCCATTGAGGAAGAAATGGTATGCGGTGGTCAAGGGCAGGACTGACTCGCTATGAACTTATTCAAGCAAGTTCTCAAGGGAAATATCGGCCCCGTGCCACGACCCAATTAATATTGATCAGAAGATCTTCATATTCTTGAAATACACTTCACCCTTCTTTCTCGAAGCTCCAGTACAGCAAGTACCAGATAGAGCACTTTGCGCCCGTAATGAGCACACGCTGATAAGTCTAGGTGACGGAATTTGCCCCCTCCTTTCCCTTGCTTGTCATCACTCAAAGTCTCATTCGCCATGATTTCAGCGCAATCGCTCGCTCACACACTGAAGAAACTGCTTTCACAACTTGCGCGCTGCTCTGCGAGTTTATTCATATCTTTCTTGTCTTTACTTCGCCGCTGTACTGCAGGTACACACAACTTTGCACGTCATTTAAAGCTCGGTAATCGGATATTGATAACCCGGCCTCGTTTTTCCACTGGAGCCCTCCTGCGATCTCAGCGAGACATCACAGGAGAGGATGCGCCCATTTGCTCGAGTCTTTTACCCCCTGATCAAACGGGGCCGGAAGATGCAGGGGTTTCTCTATCTTCTTCAGACGATCCTTATCCAAGATCCCATCCACAACCTTTGCGAAAAGGTACAGCGATGCCTTTACGGGAGATTGATATAATAACGAAAGGGGCCGTTGAAACATACGGACCTCGTTTGGGTTCTATGTCAAGTTTCCACCTGTCTCATCAGACTAGTCCTGGAGCGAGCTCGGTGAACATCAGATTACAGGAGTCTGGCAGTCCACGTCCATCGCCCCTTTCAGGCTTCCATGACTTACCCGGATCACATTCACATTCATGCGCGCCATCCATAAATACTCGCTTTTCCGTGAGTACAGGACGCTCCTTTGCACGATCGGTTGCCGGATCAGAAAGTCGACAAGCTGCATATCGACTTCACACGGGATCTTTTCATTCTCATCCCGTTAGCGTCAGTTCCATCGCGCATCTACCCCATGTATCCCCGGGAACGGTTTCTGTTCCATTGGATTCGCTTGCCCATGCAGTACCAGTATCAGATTCCGGTGTGGACCATCTTGTTCATTACACTGTCCCTCCTGGCAGCGACGGACAACCAGGCTCAGAGGTCGTTACGCTCCATGATGACGATGACCTGCTGATAGCTGAAATGGTCGCAGATGGAGTCAGGCGATACGAAAGGTGCACTCACCGGTGAACATGAATCTCATCCCCTGCCCTTGCTCGAGAGCTAACCTTGCCAAAGGCCTGCAGACGTTTGCAAAATTCCCGTCCCTGCTATGACAATCGCATTTCCAGCGCATGAGTAAGCAATGCTTTGACCATTTTCTGCCGCACCTCAACGTTTTCGAGCACGGATCTACCGCCAGGATGGATCACGGTCGTACATCCAGAAGGTTCTCGCTACTTCGTGAACCAGGAAACAGTGCGTCAAGTCCATAAATTATCGAAGATTGACGGTTTAAGTTGGAGTCATAATTCGCAGAGAACATGCACCGAAATGAATATTTGTGACGAAGAAATATGCGGGGACATCGAAGACTACATGCGGTACTTTCTGCGTGCACTGGAGTCGGTCAGTGAGGGGCGTGGGCTTGACATGGAGCAAGTAGACCTTGTGCTTGAGCCAAAGAAGGCTCTGGATGACAGCGTCGTTTGTTGGTATTATTTCGTCAACCATCGTGACCGGTGTCTCTTTTGGTTGGATGAATTTGATACCGAGAAACTTCTAGACAATTGTAAAGGCGTCGAGAGTCTTTCGCACATACGTGGGTGGTTGGTAGTTCTCAGCGGGTCTGTATTTGACGACCTGTCTCGGCTTTTGTAAACAGAGCTGGCTATTCAAGCACAATACTGGTGTGTTCCATTAAAGGTCCGCACGGCGTCGCTTACTACACTGTCACGTTCCTAACAACATCACAGATCCATACACAAGTAAAGTAATATGCGACATAGGAAACATTGGGATTACTTCCCTAGCCTGTGCTTGGCTACGCAAAACCTTGTCGATGAGGTCAAGGATATGTTGGCGCATGCGGCATGTGGTCAGTACTCTCCGACAGCCTTAATGCATTGGCCTAATATAACGATAAGATCACTTAACGTCCAGGCGGTCTTCTGCGGCATACGATCTCATACAGCTCAGGGATTGCATGTCTGTGGTAGATAGCATCAGAGGTACGATATATATCGATACGTCCTTGTGGATCAGTGTGCTAATCACATTTCTCAAAGTCTATCCCCTTGCGGACCAGAGTATGCAACGATGCCATCCTGCGATTATCATCGGTGAGGCTTGAAATTGAGGTCAATCTCTTCCTAACCTTGACTGTTATTTAAGGCCGGATAATGTATACGTTCAGTCAGTGACTTATTTGTCTATCTAGCTGTAATTCATAATGATTTTCCAGGTCACGCTCGCTTTATGAATTTTCACGGGGAGAACTGCGCGAGACTGGCCTTTGGACAGACAGTGCACGGTTGGGCATACACACCATCACTGTTCATGATCGTTCTCGCGCCCCTCCTGTTCTTGGACCCCGTGACTCACGTCAAAGAACTGCACAATATTTTTACTGACAGAATGGTCTGTAAACCCCGGTGGGATGCATACGGTTCGAAATTAAGGGGTCAGCTTCAGGACTCCAATCTCATGGTAAGTCTGCCTTTTCATTTTCGTGTACTTGCATACGATGAATGACCCAGGCTACTGTCTTGCTCAATGCCAATGTCGGGTTTCTGGCTATCAACACCGTTGATAGGGGCGGTAGATCTGCCATTCAGATGGCAAGCTACATGTCCCTTGTGACGAGTTTGGGAAGTATAGTTCTTGGCTTGTTCTTTGTCTCCCAAGATCGAACATGTGGACAAAATACAGCCGCGGAAATAGTCAGTGACTCTTATTGTGTATCAACAACGTTTCTTACGGAAGTTGGTTCAGAGATCATTTCTATCAAGACTTCACGACGAGAGACACGGACTTGAAAAGTTGGCCATCATTTACAGCCTCCCCAAGGCGCTGCTGATGTGGGGGTGAGTTTGCACCCTGACGTGATAGGCGAAGCGCTGATGACAATATGTTAGCATGGTCTTCTTCTGTGCAGCATTCTCGATCGATTGGTGGAGTTCTGGAGATACAACCTCCAAGGCCGTTGTTGGCACTGTGACATTGGTCGTATTCGTGATGATGTCAAACGTCATAATGCGGACCAGTGAAGAAGGGAACTCGCTGTGTAGAGGCACGTTGGAAATGTTATCTCATCTGGCTGCCGCTTGGAAGCAGAGTTTGGATTTAATTGGGATTAAAAGAGCCCAGAGAGACGTTGACAACGAGCAAGGGGTCGATCTGGCTCCGATCGGTGCCGAGGAATAATCAGCCGAGCGCGGTACCTCCCATTCAATGTTTTCAACCTGATATACCCTGATATACCCGACATAGACGATCATGAAAATCATCCCAAATCTTTATCCCATTATTCGGTCATACCACTGTCCACCGCCTTCACGGATTCACATCAATCGGATAGTTGCCTATCAAGAGATTGGAGCGATAGTCTTCCCATATCCTGCACTGACGCCTCCAGTGATACTCTCGATGAAGACACCTGAATAAGTCAGTGCCTCTGTATCACCCTCCTGGATACCAAAATGCACAACATCACTCTGCTGCGCAGCTGTATCATTGGGATTGGCGAGCGGGAGCTACATAGCAATTAAACAACCGTTTATCGAGTGGTATAGTTCAGACTTACCTTGAGTACACCCCAGTGATAATCGCCTTGGCCAGCTGCACCGGGTGGAGCGCTCGAGTTCTCCACAATGCCAGTGACAGCCTGCAGTGGTTCTCCATTGGTTGAATAGAATACGCCAAGGGTGAGATTCGTCCAGTTAATCTGGACTGCGAAGTTATGCCAGTCATTGCAGGTAAAAGGCGTCTCAAACAGAAGGTCAAGCGCATGGTTGCGGACTTTCAGGAATCGAGCATCAGAGACAGGCACAGTGCCTGTGGGAATAGTGAAAGGTGAACCTAAAACAGGGAGCGTCATGAGATATAACAACTTGAGCATCCTATGACACTGACCGAGTTGGATCTCGAAGATGTGGCTTCCATCATTGGGCTCAATCCAGACAATCTGGTACTCGTGACTCATATTCAAAGGTTTCGCCAAGTCCTCCTGAATGGATACATGGAACACAGTGGTTCCTAACATCAGCAACAGCGTTCAACGCCGTGTGGTTCCCATTCGTTTGCGCAATGAGTTCCGTCCGGCGGAAACCGTTTTGAGGCGTGCTTCCTCCAGGAATGAAGATAGAAGTATTATCAATCGAAATCGTCATCGGCTGCTCTATAGGAGACCATAGATTTGGCGACCACAGTGAGGTAGCATTGAGCGAGTACCCGAGGAGTTGGGTATACTGCGAGCCGGTCTTTTAGCGGTCTATCACCAAGTAAGATACAAACATACGTATGAGGCATTGTTGGTGCTGCCTTTCACCGCTCTGAGGTGCAGTTAGCCTACGTATGTCAAAGTGGCGAACGGGATGATACTTACGGCAAGTAGGGGTCCAGGGAGTTGTTCAGGTCTTCGATAGTATAGTTGAAAGGGGCACGGCCATCATAGATCAAAGGGGTTGCCGAAGTAAGTGATACACAAGCAGCGAAGGCGAGGACGATTGAGCGCAGCATCTTAACGGTCCAAGGCCAGCTTGAAACTCGAGGCGAGGAATGCAGCGCCGTCAAGCGTGGCACCTGCATTTAAATGCCAGTGGAGAAATGTCGGATTAAAGGGGAAACTGGGAGCTGATTGTACTACATCAATTGCAACATTGCTGCCATGGGGAGAAGGAAACGATGGGAAGATGTTTACATGTGATCAGAGCTAACGAGTGGTCATAGGATATTTAGTCCCTCTTGAAGGTTTCTCCGGAGTCCAAGGGCGTGAGCAGCGATGATCGCCAGCCACGAACTCCGCCCAAAAATAAAGCTGAGATCTCTATGGATCACGCAAAACATAACGGGGCATGTCGTGGCAGGCTGTAGTCTGGTTACGCTAAGCCACGTCAGATCACGGCTAGAGATGCTCAAAACGAAAAGGAAAGAACGTGACTGGATTGTGCAATATTCAGCTTACAGAATGGTCAGCATACTACATGGTGCACTAGAGCGGAGCATCCTACACAGCAGTGCGGAAGCTTATAGAAATATCATGTGGCAGGTACGAAAAACAGTACACCAAGTCACCTGCAGCTGCAGTGCAAGCTTCTTCGGTGGAATGATAAGAGGGTGATATGGTGAGAATAACGAGAGCATGTGCAGTGTGCACTGCGGAGAGGGAGCAGAGCAAGCATCTAGAGACACAAGTCCAAAGTCCACTGTTCGGCGGCTACATAATGGAACAGTCTCACAATATAAGAGGATGTGCCGTATGTCGAACGGTCGAAGCTTGCCGATGGCTCGTTTTGACTGCAGGCCAAAGCAGGTACTGTTGAATTCAAGGATCTGCTGCTGCATAATCCAGATGTTCGAGGCTGACCCAGCTGAGGCCAGCAGCTTGAGGATTGTCAGGCGTCATCTGTAGGAGAGCTCGGCAACGACTGCAAATGTGACTATCGGTTGAGGCAGACTTGGGAATTCACCGCGGCACCGGCGCCCAGTGGAAGGTCAACCGGTCACGATTGGCTGTAGTCCGTGGACTGTCGGAGGAGCCAGTCAAGGAACCACTTCAGAAAAGTCCTATTTGGGACTACTAGCGGAGACTCTGCGGAGACCAGCAAATTTGGCTCAACGTACGAAGAGCCTGATTGGTTCTTGGAGCAAACATGTGTGGCATCACAACAAAGCACTGTCTTCTGGTGTACGAGGAAGACTAGTACATGACCATTGGTATATTGGTATCTCTAGCTACATGACAACGGGTATTGTAGCAAATGCGTGCAGAGCAAAATACATTGAACCTCATACAATGAGTGCCAACGCAACGGTAACGAGACAAAAATGGTAAACGACAACATGCGGGGTATAAACCAATCATGAGGCAATATGACGACAGCACGAACGAAATCAGCGGAATGTGAAACTGACAAGCTACAGACGAGCTAACAAAAAGGTAGTCGAGCTCGCTCAACAATAAGAGATGACAGGTGATGATGGGACCTGGTCGACAGGATAGCAGGTAGATCAACTACGAGAAAAAAACCGACGATGAAGGGGCTTATGAACCATCCGTTTACTGCGGCACATTCCAGTACTTGTCGGAATGGCAATCGATGCACTCAATGAAGTAGAGGCCACGAGGTAGTTGGCCGAGTTTGAGGCTGTCGTGGCACCAGCCAGACTTGATATAGGGCTACTGGAAACCGCGGTCTGCTGGGCCGTAGATGTGATGAGTACTGTGCTAGTGCGAGTAGTCGTGAACGACGCAGACGGGGTCACGATGGATGCGACACTGGAGGAGTTCATGGATGATGAGACAACTGATGGAACAGCTGGTGCGGATGATGATACAGCTGGTGCGGATGATGATACAGCTGGTGCGGATGATGAAACAGCTGGTGGGGGTGACGCGACGGGAGAGGATAAGGCCGCGGCAGAAGACGATGTAGCAAAGATATCATTTTGTGCTCCTGTATTCAAGTATCAGGCACAACATTTCCAATCACAACTAAAGCGTTAAACCCTCACCATCCTTGAACCCGCAATTGCTATTGTACGCCGGGCTCTTGGGACTGCCGCTCAGGTCAGAGCCGTTAACCGCGATGTTGTTTCCCTCGGCCTGATTCCAGATCAGGATTTGCTTTGCGCCCTGAGTGCACGTGCTTTGGTCCTCCTGGCACCAGACAGGAGCCTTGGGGGTGGCAATAGGAATAGTGGAGGTAGCGTTTGTGACCATGCACTTGAATCCCTGCATGTAAATGTTAGGCTCGCCGCATCCATTCGGAATCTAGAAAAGGGTCAATTAACGGTAATGAAAGGTAGCCGAGAGACAACGAACCCAAACCCACTGTGGAATATCAATTAAACTTCAGCCTCGTCGAGGGAAACCATTAATGACTTACAGCACAAGTGCACCCACCCGCAGGACAAGCAGGCATGTCCTGGGGAACATCGAAGGATGCAATACGTTTCCAAGGGGTGCTTTAATGAACGTCAGGGGACATCCACAGGGTCGTCGGACATGAACTTACTTATAACGGACGGTAAACACAGCAAGGTTGTCCATAGTCACCTGGCTGAGGTCAGACTGTTCAATCGGTAAGCTTTGAATTCAGTCATACAGGAAATTGAAACTGACCTCGTAAGAGATTGCGAATGCAGACCCAGCAGCCATAGACTGGTTCTGTGTATGCACTATCCACGGTCAGCGCGTCTGTTCGATCACACTTAATATACACTCACTGTTGGGCACAGATATGCAATCACTATCGGAAAGAGGGGCGCCGGCCAAGTTTGTGATGGAGTAGTCCTCAGGGTGATTTCCACCATCACCCCACTCAGTTGCGTATTGTCCATTGTAAGAGAGGGAAGTTACACCACGATTCGCAGCTATTTCAACAGTAAAGGAACCGCCGGCAGGTCTAGGACAGACAGTGAGGTTTATGCGATTAGAACAGAATGCGAAACATACAATTCAAGAAAGTCTCCTTCCGCAGGAGGAAATTCATCGCACTAAAAGGCTAAGCAAGAAGTCTTGGCCAAAAATAATAAGAACTGACCTGGTTGAAATGGTGAAACCAATAGTCACTCTTCCCTAGCATCCACAAAGGGCTAACTGGGTCGTCGTTGTTATAATTGACCTGGCCTGCAACAGTTCCCTAGGGACAGAACTTGATGAGTTGGATCACGCGACATGAAGTGTAAGACTGACATTCAAACAATACATTGCCTTGTGGAACGCGGCCATATGCGCGTGGGCTAGCCCAGCTAGAGACGATAGCGCAAGCAACTTCAAAGCCATTGTGCTGGTGTACTGAAAGGATTGTCACAAAAATGAGTGGTGTATGTCGTGGAATGTGGGGTCAATTTCGCGTGCAACGCTTGACAAAAAGGAAAGACGAAGTTATTAGGGAAAGAGAAAGTTGAAAGGAGAGTGTCAGATCTTGTCAATGATTGTGGAATGACCATCGTCGACTAAACTTCTTTTGTTCTTATACGGTTAACGTCAATGGTGGACCTAGAAATTAAAATAAACCACTGTTTCCGGATTTGGACATTTACAAAAAGGTCAACGTAAGAACTACGGATTATTCCCTTGGAGACTTAGAGCGGCATTGAAGTTGCCAACGTTTTGCAGGGAGCATATGCCTCCAATCGTCATCTCCGCCTTCACCGCATGGGATGCATGAACGGACCATGCGCCGTCAGCGTTGGGCAGACAACTATTAATCATTAGAATTTGTAAACTCAGAGTTCTTGAACTTCTTGTTCAACCCGCGATGAAACAATCGAGATCACCCAACACTTGACATTGACAAGACATCGATGCAGCATCAGTCATCAGTGGGCGCTCTTCCACCGATGTCCTGCGCGCTGCCGTACCGGCGCGCATCACCGTGCGCAGATAATTTGTGACCTGTTCGACCTGCTTGAAGTGTGAATTCAGGGACGATGCAAGTCACCGCGGATTTGGACAGTGCCTTTCGAGCTGGCACCAAAAGGTAAGCCTCTATGTCTTGCGAATATAAATCAAAATCTGTGTACGGGTCTAGTTCAAACTTATCACACGCTATACGTTGGAGACTAGGGTTCAAGCCATAGCATAGCGTGAACCCACGAGAACCTCAGGGCGCGTAGCGTACTTATCTTTGGCGGACGCGCCAAGACCTGTCAGGACTTACCCTAGGAATTCATGGGCTGATTGACAAGAGGACGCGAGTCAGAAGGTGACACTAGACGACACCCCGGGTCTAGTGTAATGGGTTGCCGCGGTGAATCGCCCGCCCTGCAAAAGCCTGCAAGTACTATTCAATTATCTTAGCTGATCCTAGTTTCCTTGTCGACGTGGAGAGTTCAATTTCCGAGGACTCGCCGATCGATCGGTGACCCTCGCCAGCGTTTCGCCGCTCTCTACTTTGTCTCTACTAGTATAAAGTTATAAATTTCATAGATTGCTTTGCTTCCAACTGTGTCTTCCGCTCCGCTCCCCCTTTCTAGTTGTTCCAACCCATGTACGTGGCATTTTCTGCAAAATCGTGTTGGACGCCTTGCAGTCGGCACCACTTGAAGTGAAAAGGCACCGTAAAAAAATCCGGGGTGTTGACGGCGATCACTTTGTGCTTCGCGCATACTTATCTTACGCATCCCGCGACACACCATGGTGACCACGACCAACCGAACAGCACTTTGTATTAACTCTATTATAAGGGAGGCTCAGAGTGCTCAAATAGGAGTGCGGTAACCCAGAGTAAGCCTTCGTTTGTTCACGAATTTGTCTCGGCGCTTAAGTTCGCGTATAGCAATGTGCTTTCCCTGTGTAATATCATCCGTTTTGGACCGAAGTGAAACAGGTGTATGATTGCGGGCCCTTGGTCATTCCATTGTAGACCTCACAGATACTTTGTTCGAGCGGAGATAGAGCGAATGCTAGACACCTAAGGCCTAAGGCCTGTCATACATGCATGCCAGTGACATCATTGCATGACGATGATGGTTCATCGACATCGGTATTTTAGGTAACACACATTTCTTGTTCACGAACTCTTTGCACGTACCCCAAACGTACCCTGCGAAACATGGCAGCCGCTACACAACGCTTCGTTGGAAACAAGCCCGTCAACTCTTTCCCGCCTGAAGCCACCCAAAAGATTCCAGACGATGAACTCAGGAAAAGAGAAGCAGATAGACTGTCCAAGGGCGATCAGAAGGAGCCTGGAGCTGACAGGCGATCAGGAGCTGCTACGCGAAACCCAGATGGTGAGAGGAAAATTCTGCTGTGCAGAGCGCTAAATGCGAGCCTTTTGCAGACTATGATACACGTGGTCGGGGAGGACAAGGCAATACGCAACCAATGACAGGTGCGCTACATATCTTGACGAATCGGAATATGCAGTCAATCGTCAACCCAATTTGTATACAGATCCTGTTATCTAAATCTTGTGCATGCTAAGGAATCACTTTCGTCTGCATCACAATGTATCATTAGGCAGTGCACTAGGGCTGTTGAATCTGCAGCAGGTTGCAAGAGCGTTGTACTATAACAAATTACCGTACAGTGTAATATTATCAGAGATCAGTATCTGACTACCGCCCGCCCGCTCGCACTCCCCCTGGACTCGTACTACATACTACGCGGCGAACTTTTTTGCATATTGATTCTCGATTGAAAGTGTCGGTGAGTAGATGATCTACTATCCAGTTAACCATCGCCTTCGCCCATAGAATCCACTTACTCGTACTGCAACGAGGCTAACGACCGCACACACCGAAACATGCGGGGAACACTGAACTTCTTGTGGTCAACAATTATGTCTCCTATGGTTTCGGAGCGCATCAGCTTGCAGTCTCGGTTTAGCATCATACCTCACTCAACTCCCAGATCTAACATATATATAAGATTTGATGTTGATCAACTTGCAAGTATTTATTCAGAACCGGGTAAGTTACCCCGCCAAATTCTTGCCCACCAACTGACCCAGGCAGTAGTACTATCACCCAGCCTTTTCGCAACATACGTCGTTTATGAACCATGCACAAATACTCATATGTATCGGAGATCTTGCTCAACGTATTGACCAAGGTGCGCAAGCTCGGAGAGGTCGACGACAACTCTGCCACACGACAATTGAAGCTCGTCGGATGCTCTACCAACTGGCATTGACATGCCGCGTGATGAAAGATCCTGCTTTGGATGTACTATGAGGAGATCTCGACTCCGTCCCCTTCTGTGCTGCTTACCCGACCTGCATATCAGGACTGATGATTACCTTGTGAGCATATATTGTCCCAACGCCTACACTGATGCACGCACTTAGTTCTTTCTGTCTCTAAACAGCCCGTTGAAAGAGCACTCCGTGCGTCCGATCTGGAAAATTCCAAAAATATGCAAAGTGCGTACGTTGTCTTGGATACAGTCAGCACAGGCTCTATATGCAGAAGGACATGTTACGAGTTCTGTGCAATTTCCCCCCTTTCTCCAACAGTTTTTTCCTCCCAAATCTCCGCGATTCGTCTTGGGAATGTGACGGCAGTGATATGTTTCCCTTCATTCGATACTTTCTTCCCCCGTGTCTTATTGCACTCCGATCTCCGGGAAAGCTGTGGCATGCACCTAAGTTGTCTTTCATGACATTTCTCCAGGCACACTGCCCCACCCTGCGACAGCTTCCCCGAATCGCTCAGCCACAGTGCACATCTCAGGTTATATCTACCAGTCTCATGTGCTCCATCATGTGGGCTGTTGCTTGCCTAGTGAAGCTGCTGTGAAGCATCTCATGAAGCTACCCTCGCTGAAGGGCTTCGTCATTACTCCAACCGATGAGGATGAACAATACGATGGATACAAAGGAGAGTTCTGCCCGCAGCTCGCTACGTTCGACATCATCACAGAGTCCTTAAATCGAGCAGAGATGTTCTACCGCAACCTGCAGCTCTCACCGACCCATCTTTAGTTTAAGACTTTGACTATGACACAATCGGAGGATCTTCAATCAGCTGTCAAATAACTTCTTCCCTGCGAAGCTGGAAAGACTCCAGCTCACTGTCGAAGACATCCAAAGCAACGCAAACATCACCGGTACCGGATACGACCTCGACGTTCACGCACTCAAGGGCCTTTTCCAATTCAAGAATCACATCGAAGTCTACCTCGACGACAACGCTATGTCCAACTTCGTTGCCTCGTGGCTTAACATCGAGGTGCTGAAACTTGGCACTGGATTCGATTGGCTCACGCAGGACCACAGCGGCGCAATCGAAAGATCGAATGAAAACGTTGAGGAATTCGACGTAGGCGCGTCTTTTATCAATGACGCTGTAGCTGTGGCTGTTTTCATCGCGTCCCTGATGCCGAAGTTGCAGACGCTCAAGTCTGTAACTCAGTATCACAAGGGGGCAATCCCGCAACAAATTTTTGACTCGTGGTCTAAGCTGTGGACTTCGGTGAGCATGAAATTAAAATCGTTCGTGACTGTTCGAAAACAGGGGAGGTGTGAGGGTCAAGCGGGGTGGGCGGATTCGAGTGACGAGGAGGATAATTGATTAAAACCGAGTTCTCCGTTCTGGCTCGTGATGACCTGTTGATGTTCGTTTTTCCGTATAACACTTCAGAAGTTCAGCATCCTTGCAGTCCAGACTTTTCGCTGCCCTCAGCCTCTCGACTCGGGGATCCTACTAGGTTCCGAAAGGGTCGCTCTGCATTGATATCCTGGGGTCGTAGTGCTGTGCTTGATATTTCCGGTGAAGATATCAAACATTCATTTGCGTAGAAGGTGAGAGGGTCCTTGATGCGGAATTCCTGGGAAGACGTGTGATCCGCTTGGCAGCAGAGTGTGATTATATACTTGAAGATATGATGACTTGTTGGCCAGGATAAGAGTGGATAATTAAAATTGATAATATCATATGATATTGCTTGAAACTTTGACAAGTGTTTGACGCACCGGCTAAGCTAGCGACGTTGAAATAACTTTCCGAAGTTACGTACATACATCCTTCGTCTTCCCTTCACACACTGCGGCAAGTCTGGTCAGTCTGGTGTCGACTCTCGGTTCCAGTACCATAATAAAGAAGGAATGACTTTGTTTGGTCTGTCAGACTGTCTATGGGAGACTAGTAACAGACACAATAATCTTCCAGCTGAGATATAGCTGCGACGCCCGATGTGTTTATCACCTGTTCATCACCATTCGAAGTCATGTGGCCTAATGGCGTCTGCCTCATGCTATCTAGAGAAGACGTCTAGATGGATTAGTGGTGCCAGTAACGCAGAGTAATGCGTGGAGTCGGTGTCTCACGCTGATCGCGATAAGTGGCTCTCGTGAGAAAGACACCGGATTACTGACGGCTCTGGTTTGTGGGCACATGCGCAGTTGCTATAACTGCTCGATCGGCTATCGTGATTCGTGGGTCTAGAATCTTTTGGCGCCCGTTTCTACATTGCAGCCGGGTAGAATCTCATACATGTTCTCTCCAACTTATCACACACCTTCACGAAGGCTTCTTCACCCGACTTGTGACAACATCACCCACCAAATGGTGAAGTACCCCGCATATTGAACACAACACAGTCACGTCTAGTGGCCCAAGCCAATCCACGCACATACATACTTTATGGTTTTACTCCACACACACCAGACGATCAAGGTACGAGAGCGTGACACCCAATCATTTATCGTTTGAACCAACTCTGCTTTGTCCACAGTACTTTCGAGGTTTGTTGCTTGTTTTCCTTGTTAGTCTTTCTGCGCTCAATTTCTGGCAAAGTTGCACCGGCCGCTGTTTGGGTGAGTTGCGCATGCGCTCTTTCGAGTCTTCTCGCGAGTCCATTCGTGACCTTATCCCCTTCATCAGGCACTCGATTATTGTTTGACCCTTGAAAATGAAGTCCGTTTGTTCAGCAGCATGGGCTGTTGGGGCATTGCGCCTGTCATGTTTATTATAACTAGATATGCTCCTATACTATGGATTATCAGTGAAATATATGGTGAGCAACACTATTCGCTCCCGGGGGAAATGATGATCTCAGTAGTCTGTTAGTCACTGTTGCGCCACCATCAGTGGAAACGGTATTAACTCTCTTAACCATACTCAAAACACGTTAATGCTAGGTGACACAGTGCTTGACAACATATCGGACTGCTGGGGGTAGGTCACCTCACGATCACAAGTTCTATGTCTGCTCATATCTCCCAGCTGCTATGGCTCTTATCATGGTGGCCACTGAAGGTCAGCACACTTGTGTTGACAAAGTAAAATATCCTTTTTATGTATTTCAGGTCTGCTTCTCATGCGTACACTTGCCTTATGGCATACCCATAAGAAGATAAAACGATTTTTGTTGACAAGCTACTTGGTAAGTGTTTCGGCAATTCTGTTGTCCGAGTGGTGATATTGAAGTTTGAAGCTTCTTGCTATCTCAATGCTCACTTGCGATGTCCTTGCGGTGTCTCCGAACCTCAAAAGTGTATGTGCAACTCAGAGCTCTGTAGAGGAGGCTACTAGAGTGGAACGCCTGATAATGGGCATGTTTGTCAGTGCAGCACTCTTTGAACTCAGTGAGCGATTGGCAACGCTGCCTTCCTCTAACTCTACTGATCAAATACGTGCAGCGGTGGTTATTTTTACGATATATCATTCAACAATGTCGCACTCTACTGGCATACGTAGCGTCAGCAGATTAGTGTCGAACTTGTCGAAGGGCAGTTTGCTATATGCACTGTCGCTCTTTGGTATGTCATTTGGATTTTTCTTCTTTTCATTCTCGCCTGACTGCTCCAAGCAATCTCTGTTGCAAACATTGTATCATTTTCTTTACCGGTACGTAGTTTCCATGCATTCCGTCATGCTTAGGTATGGACTATTGGTGCAGGTCTCGAGCGGACAGAATGGCATTATCGATGTGTAAGTGGCTGCCTCCCGTATCCAGGGTTAACTGTTAAATTGCCACAACCAGGTTTCAAGGTGTCCTGCATGGTGTTATGGCTTCACGTATTCTGTTCGATCTGCGCGAAGCAGACCGGAATGAAGAAGATGGCTTTCAATTAACCTCATATATACCCCCTTCTAATATACAGTTTGCATCGCAACCGATACCCATGACTGCCTTACATGACGAAAGCAATGTATGAATAGTATATGCTCGTCGTTTACGTCCGACACTTAAACGACTATCGGATCCGGACAGACTTTGCGGAATAAATAGTTCAGTGTTCGAGGAGCGGCATTGCACTATGCGTATATGCGGGCGTTTACTTGCTTCCCAAGGTGATACTAAATCAGCGAAGAATCGTCCAGACCCTGGTTTGCCCTAAACGCCCAACATTCTGACGACGCTGCGCGTTAAGGGGTGGCGATTCAATGATTTGAAATCCTCGCTGACCATAATGAAAACCTTGCTCACCTCCCCCATTCTGCTGTTAGACGGGAAGAGGTGTGATTCACTTGGCCGTGTACTGATGACTGATGCATGGATGAAGATACGACAACTTGGATATGATGAAACATAGCAGATCAAGACACTCATCCCTTCTTTTTCAATGGCAAGGTTGATACCTGATGTTAATTCGAGATATCCCAAGTAGAAGGAAGCGGATTCGAATTCGCAAATTTCTGCTGATGGGGTCGTGGGTGTGCATACGGATTATAGATCGCCACTACAGTATATCCCGTATAATCGAGCCCGCACCGCACCTTTTGTGCGCATGAATGCAGACGGTGATCACGTAGGGCTACGGAAAAAATATTGATAACTGACCGTGATCTTATATCTTCAAGGTAAAATGTGATGTCGAAAGCAAGTCGGAGGTCCAGTAAGTAAGACCCAGCGATAGGAAACTTGGTAACTCCGTCGCTGGAGACCATTTGTAATGGATGTCTTGTCAAAATAAATCCTACAGAAGTCGTAAGGGCAACGAAAAGTAGGTCAGAAATGCATAGGAGCACAATAGGAGCACGAAATTTGATGGCATACACCAAGAGTGCCACAAGCACCCAACCATTCATTCCACGCCCACATTATGACTCAAAACTAGTCTCCGCACCTCAGTACCAACCCATGCTACCGATTCCATTGATAATAATCCTGACGAAAAAAATGAGAGGTGTTGCATTATGTAAACCCGAATTCGGCCGGTTCAGGTGTAGGGCAGCGAAGTTGTTGAATGTGGCGGAAATGCTCACATGTAGGTGTCGGCACCAGCTGGGACTTGACGAGGGCATTGGGGAACTTACACAAGGGTTTGGGCGGATCCGTGCAGTATTCGTTGAGATAAAACTGGACGGTGCAAACTTCAACTTGAAAGGGACTCTGGGGCAGGGCAAATGTTAGGACATTTACACAAAAGCATTGAATGGCTTAAGGAACATTGTAATTTTTTGGCATCTCTGACATGCTTTACTGAGCGCTTAGAAGCTCACTAGCAGCTTGCGGATTCTAGCATTCGCTCAAGAAAAATCAGAAGTGGGTTGAAGGTGGTCCTCTGACAAGTTGGTGTCGGAACTTCGTCAAAACATGCGGTTGTTTCTGCACGCACCTGCGTCTTGATCAGCTTTATTCTACGAGCAACTTTGTCTCTTGCAGCTCGGCGATATCTCTTGTCTTTGTCGAGAAATAAATCGGAAGTGATTGCTGTATTTTGTGGTGGCGCACAAGCGAAACAGCTTTTTTTGGAAATGCCGCCGGGGCAATAAAACCACATAATCACTACCACTTCTATGCAACTTTTATAAGTCTTCTACACAACTTCTACATGTCCTAAATTCGACAACCAAGAGAGCATGACCAACCGCCAGCTGGCATAAGATGCCGTCTTACTACTCAGATCACTGACGCGTTCCTAGGTATCAGAATTGCAATTGAAGGGTGCTGAATCCTGATAAGATGTCAGACTGAAAAGCATATGTAATTATGCTGTCAGTCGCTAGTGTCATCTGGCAGCGTCCAGGAAAATTACAGCTCTAACAGTACCAGAGATCACCAATACCTCCCTCGACTCCGAAATCATGTCTCGCGCGAGCACTGGTATCATGGAGCCCTTTCCGAAACCATCATATAGGCTAGCGCGGTATCGCGTATTGGCTCCTACTGCTGGCGTCCATGTCTCGCCCTTACAGCTCGGTGGCACGAGCATCGGTGACAAGTGGGAGGCGTTTGGATTGAATGACAAGACATCCTCTTTCAAGCTCCTCGACGTGTTCTATGAGGCTGGGGGAAATTTTATCGACAACGCTAGTAACTAGCGCGTATTGTGTTGCAGTTACCTTCATTTCGTCATCGTAACTGACAAGTCTCGCAATCTCTCAGCCAAGATGAAAGCTCTGAAAAATCATCGGAGAGTGGGCAGAACGACGGGACATCCGCGACCAGCTCATGATCGCTACAAAGGTAGCTTTTATCTACGATGAATGTAGATTCGACGCTGATACATATATATTCAAGTACACGGCCAATTACAAGCGCGGCAACGACGGCATCCGCCAGAAGGTGCAATATACCGGCAACAACGTTAATGCACATCAGCGTCGACGCCAGCTTGAAGAAGCTGAGGGCTTCCTACATCGACATTCTGTACGTGCACTGGTGGGACTGGGACACCTCTGCCGAAGACGTCATGAACGGTTTGCATGTGCTAGTGTAACAAGGGAATGTGTTATATCTCGTGAGCGTCTTCGGGTTTATGCCGAATCTGACATTCGCTAACATGTATCGCTGGCAGGGCATCTCGGACGCTCCTGCTTGGGTCGTGTCCAAAGCGAACCAGTATGCTTGTGACCATGAAAAATCACCGTTGTCTACCAGGGCGCTTGGAATGCCATGAGCTGGGACTTTGAACGTGATATCATACCAATGGCTCGCTCCGAAGGTAGATCAACCGTATTCTTCATTCTCTGGCGCCTCAATTCACGCTCACCCACGCAGGTCTTGCGCTTGCACATTGGAACGTCCTTGCCGGCGGAAGACTTCGATCCAACAAGGAAGAAGAGCGCCGCCGGCAGACAGGTGGGAAAGACCGCATGTTCGCAAATAACAACTGGGAACGCAACGAGACGGAGAGGGCCATGAGTGCAGCGCTGGAGAACGTCGCCAAAGAAGTCGGTGCTAAGCACAGCACAACGGTGGCTATTGCATATCTTATACGGAAGACGCCCTATGTGTTCCCGATTATTGGTGGGCGAAAAGTGGAGTAGTTGGAGGCCAACCTTGAGTCCCTGGCGGTTGTACTAACACCTGAGCAGGTGAAGTATTTGGAGAGCATCGTTCCTTTCGAACCCGGGTTCCCCAACACGACGATCGTGAGTTATCAGTGCAGTGTTGTGTGTCAGATTACTGAGACATTCCATTTAGGGTGATGGCACGCCATACTGCTGTCTATTGCTGCATGTTGCATATCTGGAGAAGCAGCCGCAGATGCAGCCCATAATTCCAAATGCTGATTAACTCGGTACCGCTTGTAATGTGTTTCAAGGCATATCCCAGCACCATCTGCTTTGTATTCAACTTGATTTGCTGTTGTGATATATCATGAGCGGGATGCCACTAGCACGAACCTCAGTAAGTAAGGTAGATTCTATCAGATTATAATTGTATTTTAACCACGTATCGCGAACTGATAATATGATACAAATCCTCATATCCTCATGTCATTTTTACCGTATTCTGAGCTTGGCGTACTTAGCGTTTTCATATCTTTCAGCTCCAACTTTGTTCAGCTATTCAATTTGATGACCATCGATATCCCTTCCTAGGGCAAGTCTAGATTCCATTCAAATGTTGAGAGACCATGACGGAGGTCATCCAGATTCCACATTGATTCCACGATCTTCATCAATCGCACTGTGATACACGGCAGGAGAGTCCACGCTGAAGGGTCGAGTGAAATTGGGGATGCAAGGTAAAGCTCTTCATTTCAAAATCGATGCGGATCATGCGCATGCCACATGACGCTGATCACCAACGTTTATTCCTACTGACAGTTTTCGATGTCCCGGCACGACCACCGAGCGGCGAGTTCGATCAACACACGACTTCTTTGTTCATAGAACGTGTGCGGCAGGACCTAATTGTCATAGCAACATAATGCAGCACAGCTAGGAGCTACACTTGACATTTTTCAGCAAACTCCCGAGTTGGCAACTGTTCAACGACAAAGGTTGGCAACGACCGCTCCGGAATCCGGAGCAACACGGCCTTTTTCTGTAGATCTTTCAAGAGATCGGCCAATGATAGGAACCATCATTCAACGTTCTTCGAGTGCGGTATGTAGGTGCGAATGAATTTGATAGAAGGTGTTAGATACGGTGTTATCATGTCACGTAAGTATATATATTATAAAACATAATCGTCGTTCCATACTAGGTTCTGATCATTCTTCTCGGTCGTCAAGGGTATTGAATATATATTGAGCTGTTTCAAACAAATTGCCTCCCTTCAGCTCTGAGGAATTTGCAGCCTGCATGCAGCGTTGGTCAGGTTTGGGTCAGGTAAATCTTATCAAATGTCATATGCAACTGTGTATTAGGTCAGCAACTGGTCTACGGCTGTATTATAAGGTCAGCTCATGATCTGGCAGTTACTGAGTCGGTTAGTCCGGGTCAGATATCTCAAGATCTCACCCATAGCCTCATTTGCTCACCATGCGGCGCAAAGTGCTGGGGCTGGAATTTCTTTGTACTATCTATGTGATAATCTGCTTGAAATCAACGTTTCGGCACAGCATGAACATTGTTAATAACGGAACATTAATGCAACCGTAGGTCCGCAACCCTCCGAGTTATGATTTACAGTACTAGTACTATTAACAAACGTTTTTCGGCTAAATCCAGGCCTGCAGGCTCCAGCTGAAAACTTCCTCAAAACCCGTGAGCCCCACCAGCGCTCCAGTGATTCCCTCTATATATACCCAGACGGTGGGACCAGGGGACCATTCATCTTTGCGCTTCGTGACAGAACCTCGAAGTCGTATTTACGCTGATCCAGCGGTTTTATTAAAACTCTAGTCCCAGCGGGTGCCGTATTACATCATCGATCCCTTACCCCGCGCTGCCACGATGTCTGGACAAGCAGGAAGCAAAGAGACTCGTCAGAGAACTGCTCTCGAGGAGTATGAGCAATCTGGCGAAGGCCGACCCCCTTTCATTCTGACATATACTGAGGTCAAGCTCCTGGGTATTGCTGGAGTGAGTATTATGTGTGTGTCCTAGTCTGGGAACTTCTTATCTATCTTCCAGGTTGGCTTTTTCTTGGACGGTAGGCATTTGACCCAGCTTGAGGGCGAACTCTAATGTGTTTGACAGCTTATGACTTGTTCATCATCAATGTAAGCGTGTTGTTTTAATGGGCGACATGCAAGACTAGAACGACCTGTGCAGCCCGTATCTACCATGTTGCAGTACAGGCTTTACGGAAACGGAACCATGCCCTCCAACTTACAAGGTTTATTAAAAGCCGCTGCCAACATCGGAAGTGTGATCGGCCAGTTTCTGTTTGGTGAGCTGCATAATATACTATGCTTCACCCCGCTTCATAATGAATCCGTAATGATATAGGCTACTGTGCCGATGCCTTTGGGAGAAAGGCAATCTGTCGGTTATTTGCATCGTTCTCGCTAACATCGACATTCACATGTGTTTACAGACGGAAAAGAGCTTATGCTCATTATCCTTGCGACTATCCTCTGCATTTCTACACCTACTGGTGTGTATTTCGACCCTTTATCGTATTTGCAAGTGCTAAGCTATATCCAGGCACGCTCTCCCCAAACGGATGCCTGATCTACCTGACCATGTTCCGTATCCTACTTGGCGTGGGTGTCGGCGGCGACTACCCCATGTCGGCCTCCGTGACGAGTGATCGCGCCGTGCTCCGTAAGCGTGGAACCATGCTCGCATACATCTTCGCGAACCAGGGATGGGGTAGCTTCATGGGGGCGTTGATGACTATTATCGTTTTGGCGTGCTACAAGCACGTCATGAATGATGAAAATGAGACATCCAAGGTCGACGGAGGTGTGTGTCGTGTACTAGATGCATGATGGTGGCGTCGTTGACGGACAGTTTACCCTCAAAATCAGTGTGGAGGATCGTCGTTGGATTGTCGCTCATTCCGGCTTTCGGGACACTCTACCAACGCTTGACCCTCCCCGAATCCACGCGTTTCAAGAAGTCGCAGGATCCAGAGCTGGTTGAAGAGGGTGACGTGAAGAAAGAGACGGTGGTGGTTGAAGCTGGTATTCATACTGCCGAATCTGAAGGAAGCGTCGATGAGAAACCTTCTGCTGTGCCTGCATCCAAGAAAGCTCATTTCATAGGTATAATCCCTTATTGTGTCGACTATATTCCTTGGTTTGACCGATGTTCCAGACGTTTTTCAGTACTTCTCCGAATGGAGACACCTCAAGATACTCATTGGAACTTGCTCATGCTGGTTTCTACTAGATATTGCGTATGTTGGGTGCCGATCACCGAATGGGTTTCCTTCTGATGTAGTGCTGCTAGCTTCTACGGGATTAATTTGAACACGAATGTAGTGCTCGGTGAGATAGGTTACGCCGGCAAAACAGGCACGCCCTGGGAGAAGCTCTTCAAGGTCGCCACGGGAAACATCATCATCACCGCACTAGGATTTTTGCCAGGTACGACTATAGATCCATCCCTTCTAGCAAGCATACTCACTCCAAAAAGGCTACTACGTGACTGTGCTCACCACCGAGAAGCTCGGTCGCAAGTTCATTCAGGTCATGGGATTCTTGATGGAAGCTCTGTTCCGTGAGTTGTCACGAATCCTCTTGAGGAGTATCTACTGACGAGAGTGCTGCAGTGGCCATCTTGGCCGGGAAATTCCATACCTTGAGCACTGCGGCATTTGTAGTAAATTTCACGCTGCTCCAGGTACGTGACAGAACCCCCGAGGGGAGACCCCGACTTATTCAGTTTTTGTCCAGTTCTTTTTCAACTTCGGAGCCAATGCGTGAGTACTTAGCTTGACTAGAACACGCTCCGTTCTGACTTGACCGTTGCATAATAGCACGACCTACGTGCGTTGCCATGCATGTTGACACCCCGAATACAACTAATGAAACCCACAGTGCTATCCCGCAGAGGTTTTCCCCACTCGATACCGAGCGTTTGCGCATGGCATGTCCGCGGCATGTGGGAAATCAGGAGCAATCATATCTGCGCTCGTGTTCAACACCCTCACGGACTCGATCGGGACACCTGCTGTGCTTTGGAGTATGTACCTTAATCGACCAATGTGTGTTGGCAACTAATATTTATTCCTGAAGTCTTCGTCGGCTGCTCAATTCTCGGTGCTGGTATTAAAAATCATGATTTTCTTTCGGTAACGTGTTGTCTGACGAGCTGATTTGCAGGTCTCACGTTCCTTTTGCCTGAGGTTGCCGGTCGTGACCCAGATGCGATCCTCGCAGAGGAGTTGAGGGAGCGACAATAATTTCTGGTATTGCCAACATCAAGCAGCACTCTTTTTCATGGGCGGTTCTCTACAAGTGTTTTCGCCACCCGTCCAACCACATGCATATCTACTTCTCTCGTTTAGGGAGTTAACGAGCGTCAGCGGCGCTTTCATATTTTCCCGTCCGATAGTACTTACAAGAATCGGACATAAAAAGTTACTCGTGGAGTATCGCCAGTTAGTATCTACAGCTATATAGAACAACTTGTCAACAATACTGCTAGCAGAGAGTATGTACATTAAGTTTTTCTCCAATGTCTGAAACATGCCGCAGGTCTGTGGGGCATTCTTCGAGTCGTATCATGATAAGTATGACAAGGTTTCCGCATGAAAGAGCACCAAATATGTCATGCCCTCCCAAAATTTGAGGGTACGTGTCCTCCCAACATGGGACTGTGGACGCATTGCAAGTTGATGAGACCAGTATGAGGAAGCTCTCGAATCACGCATAAAATGTCAGGGAACAGGTGCGCGCGATCAGCGTCATGTTGTGCTGAGGTATCGCTACCAGCATTGGCATTAGCCCGGTCGGCCACCTCGGTGATTCGTCCGCCATTGGTACAATGGGCAGGTCCTAATAGACATATTCCGGTCGTAAAAAGTTCATGCGGAAACTGCAACATCTCTGCGAGTGCAGTTGACCCGAAACCACTGGCGGACGACGTACAAATGATCCAACAAGAAGTGTTTGTCTGAAAGCTCTGTAATGCAAAATTCATATCAATCACTGATGTTATACAGTGACTTGGAGTGCTGAGGGCTTGGTACGCGCTTCAGGCGTCAAGTATTATCTACAGCTGTTTTTGACCAGCCGATAAGGTTAAAGACAGGGTCTTCGTGCGCGATGGTGATGGATCTCGTGGAGTGCGCCATGACAGTTCATGCACACCCAGATGGATTGCGAGATAGAACCCCAACAATGACCGGGAACGCGACGCGGTTGCAGGATTCACGTACAAATTTCCGCTCTGCGAGAGCTGTAAGGTGTTTGCTTGGGCGGGTGTCTAGCTATATAGGCGCTGCCTTGCTTTGCCTCATGAGTTGAGATTCACAATAACTCATAAGTTAGATGTGAAATGGGTTCGGACACGCCCGGGACACTCGCTGACTAAGCCATCCCCACTTGTACCAATAATTTTGGAAACAGCCATAAATCCATACCGTTCCGAACTTGAAGGTCTCTGCTCAGGATCGTCACCGCCGACGACCGTGACGGGCTCGAATATGCTCAAAGCTTCAAACTCAGTCGCTGGAATCCAGCGGCAAGCAAATTTATCTATCAGGCGTAGTCTTGCAACTGTTGCTGACCCGCCAGTTCGCCGATACGGCGGTCTCAAAGACCAGGACCGCATCTTCACCAATGCATATTGTAGACATGACCATGGTCTCAAGGGCGCCATGGTAAGTCTGATCTTCTCATGCAGCTATTTTTTGTTCGTTTGTCTTACTGTCACTGATAGACTCGTGGTGACTGGCATCGCACGAAAGATATTCTTTTGAAGGGTGACTCTTGGATCATTCAAACAATGAAGGACTCAGGGCTCAGAGGCCGCGGTGGTGCCGGATTCCCAAGTGGTCTCAAATGGTCATTCATGAACAAACCCGGATGGGAAAAGGATAAACGGTATATTTGTTCTTGAGTCGTAGCCTTTCATGGACTCTGTGCTCACTTGTCATCTTTGCGCAGGCCCCGCTATCTGGTTGTCAATGCCGACGAGGGAGAGCCGGGAACTTGCAAGGACCGCGAGATTCTTCGTGGTGACCCACATAAACTTGTGGAAGGCTGTCTCGTCGCCGGTCGCGCCATGAACGCAACCGCCGCCTACATTTATATTCGCGGTGAATTTTTCCAGGAGGCCTCCCATCTTCAGCAAGCCATCACCGAGGCGTACAAAGCTGGACTCATTGGCAAAGATGCATGCGGTTCCGGTTACTCGTTTGACGTATATCTCCATCGTGGAGCTGGTGCATACATCTGCGGCGAGGAAACTGCGTTGATCGAAAGTCTTGAGGGCAAGCAAGGCAAGCCCCGACTAAAACCACCTTTCCCTGCAGACGTTGGCTTGTTCGGATGCCCCACCACTGTTGCTAATGTTGAGACCGTTGCCGTAGCACCTACTATCTGCCGTCGTGGCGGATCTTGGTTCGCCAGCTTCGGTCGTGAGCGCAATCAGGGCACAAAACTCTTTTGCATTAGCGGTCACGTTAACAACCCTTGTGTTGTTGAAGAGGAGATGAGCATCCCACTAAAAGACCTTATCGAGCGGCATTGCGGAGGTGTCAGAGGTGGCTGGGATAACCTGCTCGGTATCATTCCTGGTGGAAGCTCTGTCCCTGTCTTACCCATCGACAAGTGCTCAGAGGTTTTGATGGACTATGATTCTTTGAAGGACGCACAGTCGGGTCTTGGGACGGGTGCTGTCATTGTAATGGACAAGAGCACGGACATCGTATCTGCTATTGCACGGTTCTCTTCGGTACGCGGACCCTGTGTTCTTCTCCCACACCTCATCAATACTTAACTTTCCATCAGTTCTACAAACATGAGTCTTGTGGCCAGTGTACTCCCTGCCGGGAGGGCACGACGTGGATGATGAACATGATGAACCGTATGGTTGAAGGCCGCGCTCATAGACGTGAGATTGATATGCTTCTTGAGCTTACGTAAGTTGTTCCTCTACCGCTTTCCTCAACTCACTGTTCTCTGCAGTAAACAAGTAGAGGGCCGGACTATCTGTGCTCTCGGTGATGCTGCCGCCTGGCCCATTCAGGGCCTCATGCGCCATTTCCGCCCAGAAGTTGAAGCACGTATCGATGCTTTCCGTGCATCCCGTGGTGGTGTGATGTTTGGTGGCCGCATGATACACGAGGCGGATCCAACGCTTGCAATACCTGATAACCTGGGTGCTAACCTAATCGAGCCTGGTGATAGAGTATGACCTACACTCGTTACTTAGCCCGTGATGTCCATTCAAATTGCAATGCATCAATTTATGCAAGCGACACTCAGAACAGGGATTGAGACGCAGGAACCACGATGCTACGCACGATAAGTGCCTTTCAAGGAAACGTTACTGACATGTGAGTACGTGATTTTGCCGAGTGTAACTTAGTAAGCAACGTTGTGGGCAGGATAATCAGTTCTGCCATGTCCGAGAAGAGTCTGGCGGGGAGAAGTTTCCTTCTGTGTCTCAATCACTCTTGACTCATTCTCCTTCTGCGACGGTTATTACAATGGCAGTCCTACGTAGGCCACCGCGTCGTCAGCTGTGCTAATTTTTAGATGAATCAGTGCTCAGAGGTGCGCAGCCCGGGGCCCCAGCACTCTGCGTTCGCGCCTGACTTTATTCCAAATGGACACATTTTAAAGTTATATTGGTCCCGGCCTACTGCAATATTATTCAACCGATTCAGCCCAGTGCCCAACACCTTGGCCCTTGGAGCACCTGGGACCTTGGCTGCTCTGAGTCGAACTACGTGAACTGCTGTGAGCCACGGCGTCAATCAGCCTTCTCTGTAATCGCGGTCTAACCGAGGCCAGGGTCGAGATACTCGTTACTGGAAGTCTGAAACCGAAGGCTGTAGCCTTGTCGGTAGAAATACGATGGCAAGACACTATATACATCTCAAATTTTCTTTCCGTTCCTGCCAATATGATCATGCCCCCTCTGCCAATCCCCGGTGATGCTTGGAAAACAATAGAAGGTAAGCGAACCATGTTGGCTGTCAGGCTTATAGATGCATCTAATTCCTCAAGTAAAGTTGTAGCTTGCATATTTCACGGGAGTGCCATTACCACCACAATTTTTCGACTTGCATACCGGTTGTCTACATCCAGATTCTGGTGGGAAGACACGTGGGCTGCAATTGCTCTTGTGTTTGATATCATCTGCCTATTCGGAGTATGGGGTGAAGGGCCAGCTTGTGTGTAGTATTCTGACAAGTGGCAACGCTGAGCTCAAATCATTCCAGTTGACGATGATCCTCCCGTTTATAATGCAATGTTCTGGCTGATCCCGATGGCTTTCTCCTCTGTTTTATGGTGTGTAGTCGAGTCGGGCTTGTTCTGTTTCCATTTCTCATATCACCAGGGCAGCAAGGATGAGTATTATATATTCTATTTTGCGCGTGGCAGATCCACGACATGCACTTCGGTGGATTGTGTATGGTATCATAAGCTGCTTCGCAATCATGTGGACAGTCTTGATTATTCAAAAGGTGTTCCTTTGCGAGTATCACGGGTGCAGCATAGGATCCGACGTCGCTATTGCGGATCTCATCAGTCAGTGAATTCAGTCCATGAAGTTCTTTCTATCACTGATGTGCTCTCTTTCAAGCCGATTCGATATCTGACCTAATGTTGGTCATCATGCCTACGTATCTTTTACGGGATGTCGGGCTCACCAGCCACCAACGAATTCTCGTCACATCAGTCTTTTGCGCCTCTTTATTGAATACCATCATTGCCATTCCCCTTTCCGTTTTTCTTTTCGTGGCTCCGGTTTCGAAGGCCGCACTGACATTCGCGCATGTCAAGGTGTGCAGTTACTTCTGTTTCTTAACTTGGGCTGATCATGCCATCCCACAAAAGTCAGCAACTTCGTTAGTGATCGCAAATTTGCTTGTTATAGTCTCCTTTGTGTACCGCCACCTCCGGAGCTCCAGGGCAGATCTAGACCAGCCGGCAGGAAATGGAGCGGCGGAATTTACGACCATCATCGACTTTGACCTCCTCACCATGGACAGGTGTCGGAGCACAATGCATACCGCGTCTATAGCGACGAGCACTATAGCTTCCATCCAGGCGGGTTCCACCTCTCAGGTGGCTGGGAAATTTAGTCAACCATCAAGCGATTTATCGTGCTAGCAGAGAGGTCAGAAAATCTTTCGCTTTTGGTGGTGGGCTCCGAGCGTCTGATAGTAACCGTGCGAATATCACGTTGAACTTCAGAAGAAAACATGTATACTAGACTGACTCCTGAGTGAAGATATTCGTTCCACCTTGTATGGTAATTTGCAACCGGAACTTCGGATCCGATGGTTCAAAATACGAAATACAAATGTCGCCACGGCTCACAACCAAGTCTTACCCCAGATGTCGAACGTCAGCTGATAAGGCATGTTTTAAATGCATGCGTGAATTGATCAACGATGTTCCGGTTGGTTTTTATGTGCGTATGAGTAGGGCTACAAGTTCTACTTGCATGCACGGACAAATAACAAGGCAGTTCACTAGGGATTTCACTGCTTGGGAGGAAAGGGCCCGGCCCGATCAGATCCAAGTGTGAGGTAGTATGCGAGAAATGAGAGGTGTACAGGAATCCTTCCAGGGTATGATGTACGCCAAGACGACATCGAATGATTGAAAAACGAGGATAGCAGAACGGCAGGGATGCGTATTGGTAAATGATGCTACGATATGAAGGAGCGGGTAAACGTTATGAATATCAGAGAATATGCAGGGGTACCGAGGAGTCTGAGGCGTGTTGTGATGACTTGATGGTGCCGATGAACTGATCATATCCATGCCATGACGAGCAAGGAAGATCAAGAAACTGAAGTACTCCCTGGTTTGCAGTTACCGCTATAACTCGTTCCCCTTGAGAGCTTTGGGAAGCCCGCAAGCGGCCTAACAGCAGTGGAAGTTGCTGGGGATGTATAGGAGGTATTGACCCTTCGCAGTTGTGGAGGCGGCGGCGGCGCGGACGCTCGCCATTTCTCTTCCCATGCGCGCAGACCAGCAACAAAACCAGGGTTAGGATTAATGCACGGTCTGCAACGTTTGACTAGAGCGTATGCCTGTTCATACGACATCCCCAGGTCATGAATGAGATAAGCGATGACTATGGCTGGAGAGCGCGAAACGCCCTGTTGGACAAGAGATCAGACTTGAGGCTGCAAACTTTTCGAGGGAAGAGGCGCACCTGTTGGCAGTGCACCAGAACGTTCCCACCATTTTTGAGTGCGTTAGCAATATACTGGCAGGCCCCCTCAAGGTGCGGACGAAGGTCAGCGGAGGGTTTATCGAGAATGTCTATCCGAAGACAGCGAAAGCCGTCCTTTTCTGATATCGGAAGCCAGGGGACATCGAGTACTTGTACAATATGAGTGATATGATGGTGTGCGAGCAACTCGCGATCCATCGTCGCGGACATGGAGCCAAGGTACAAGGACCCGGGCTGCGAGCTGGAGGCATGGGCCACGGATTGAATTGGAGGCATGGACTGAGATGGAAACTGGAAAGGGAGAATCTGATGCATAGGCGTGCAAATCGCCTCCATGATATCTGGAGACATGCCCTCAAAACGGATCATAATTTGGCAGTGGGACGGGGGGAGATCAGTAGGGAAGTGGTCGGCTGGATATCGGAGAGCGAATGGTAGATGATCACGGTTCGAATGAAGATCTATGTTATAGGTGGCACTTGGGAAGGATGTAGAAATTTTGTCAGTGGAGCGGTATTAGGAGGATGGAGGAGCTGCATTGAATAGGATGAAGTTGCCTTCAAATAATCGGCGTGGTTTCCTATTTTGGAGCCCGAGTGTCTTTCCACTGATCAGCGATCTCTACACTGTCAATTCAATGTCTTCCACAATCTGGACCGCAGAAGGAAATCATGAACTGGATTAGAGGGTGATCCTCGGTGATCACATCAAGTTTTTCTCAAAAGGTACAGCCGACGTACCTGGTCCTTGATCATATTATGCAGTGTTGCCGTCGAAGGTGAGCTCAAAACTTCAATTCGGTTCCAACTTTGAGGCAGTTCGATGCTCTCGGTCCGTTACGCCTCTATCGTATTGATCCAACTGCGAAATGAAAGCTAAACCCGTCAGCTATCAGCGTCTAGATATCGCGTTTATCACTAGTACTGGGACCTCTCAGAGAAGTGCGCCAGCAAGTTCCAGTGGGGCCCAGCGCACTTGGCTTGCTTTGGAAAATATATTTCCACAACTGTTGTGCCAAGGAGCGGGCGCCTGGAACTTCATTTACATTTTCTCCACAAAACGCCTCGTGGCCAGGCCGCTCGAGGCTTAACCATCTTAGAGGCTGGATTCTCTCAGGTTCCCGTCTGTTGGCTTCTCGGAAAAAACCTTGCCACGAGTTCGGTATCCGCCTCAACTTTGGCCGGAACTTCTTTCTTCCGCTTCCGGTATATGTTCCTTGCACTGGACTCGGAAGCTGGAGCGGAATAGCTCCTGAACCGCATCAAATCCCTGTGAGTTTGCAGCATCAAGATAAACACGAGGTTGCTGTTCCGATGTTATATGGCGATTGCAATGCCCTCACTGAGAGCCTGTCCGCGGTTGTTCATAGTTCCTCATTCGATTCTAATCACGGCAGTTCCTTATAATATGATCAATCATTTACTAGCCCCTGAGTATTGCTGCTAAGCGCCTATCACTAGTGTATGTACGAAAAATGGCAGTCTCTTTTGTCATTGTTCGTCATTTTTCTGTGTTGTATCAAATGACGGGAAGAGTCCACTTTCAATCTGTTACACCTGGTGCCTTGCCTTTGCGACGGAGCTCCCTCAATCAAGAATGTCCGTACAGCTCCACCTCAAATGGCCTCCTTGGCTTCTGTACCTATGAATGCTTCCCGAAAGCATGGGCCCGTCTCGGGATTTCTTTCCAGCTTGCAGCAACGCTCTTTATTTTCGTGCAATGTTCCAAATTACATATTCTTAATCGCGACCTCTTTGTTCTGAGATCACATGTATTTGGATAAGTGATCCGGTAGGCGCGTATCTGTCGCTCGTTCATGTGCGCCTGGATGCACCTCTCCGGCAGGAACTTCCTAGTTTATCCGTCTCTACCGTCCAGCGAATGCATATTTGTTCCGTGACGTCTCGCGAACACACTGGTGGATTCCGCAGTGTGGGGCAGGTGAGTCTGCAGTACTTCTGTACCTCACAATAAATTCCCGTTAGTCATACCAAGTAGAATGCAAAGAAACAGCACGGAAAATAGGTAGCCGGACAGCTAACCTATCAATATACGAGTCTTGTTAGCATATCACCGCCACCCAACAGTGCACGTTGCACTCAACAGGCACGTTTGGCAATGACTCCTCTGCAGCGCGCAATCGAATTGTGCGAGTAACATGGTCTGGAACAATACAACAAGAACACACATTTCGCACACACTACCTGACAAATGGGCAACAACCGGCCTAGTGAGGCATCTCCAGCAAGTCACTCACTTCGTAAAGCCAAACGTGCAAACGCCTGGATGAAGGCGCAATTAAGTCCCGATATGTTGTTTCAGTTCCGTGTCATTATTAACCCCAGTGAGCACTTCATCAAGGGAAGGCCCAGCGTGTAATTCACGATACCTTCTGAGTTGGTGATTCCGCACTCCCCGGATATCGGAAGTAAGGGCCGTTGCAGACATGTGACTCAAACTCGAAGCGGATTATGAGGACAGAAGCGTGGATATAGAACGTACTACCTAGTGCCCATGCAATCCTACTTGAATTCATTCATTCAAAACTGAAAAGCAAAGAGACATCAACGCAGAGTCAAATACTGATGAGGCCGCACTTGTCCGGTCACGCAAAATAGAGCGAGAGGGAAAGGACAGATCATGAAGATTGCTAATAACAACTAGTCGTGAAGGGTATGAACTCTTGACAGGGGCAAGGGTGTAGTCAGAGAAGCGGCGGGATGCGGCGGGGTGGAAAGGAAGACAGGATAGCCTACACAACCACGCAGTGGTGTTTCTTGCTATTCTTGGGCCGGCTAAGAAGTGCAGCCCTCGTAGCATATTGGAAGACTTCGCGAACGCCCTCGCCTGTTCTAGCAGAGCACTCGAGATAGTGCCTCGCGCCAATCTTGTTCGCCACGGCCATACCCTGAAAAGGTGGACACATCATCCAAAGAAATCTGCTAGGAAGGAAACAGAAACGTACCTCCTCAGGGGTTACAGGTCTCTGGCTCGTCTTCTTGAGCTCGTCAATCACTCGTCGGTCACGTCTGAGATCGTTCTTGCAGCCTACAAGAATGATGGGAAGACCGGCGCAGAAGTGCATCACCTCAGAAATCCACTGGTTTCGGGAGATGCCGTCAGGACCGAATGAGGCATTGCTCATTGGCCAGACGTACCTTTTCTTGAACGTTGTCCAAGGAATCTGGTGAGTCAACAGCAAAGCAGATAAGAATGACGTGGGTGTCTGGGTAGCTGAGAGGTCGGAGACGGTCATAGTCTTCTTGTCCTGCTGTGTCCCATAGCGCAAGCTCTACGTGCTTTCCATCAACCTCCACATCTGCCACATAGTTCTCGAAGACGGTCGGAACATAGACCTATACACACAAAAATCAAGCGAATAATCAGACAGACAGGCGGCTGACGACAGGGATGGAAAAATACCTCAGGGAATGTTCCTTTGGAGAAAACTATCAACAAACACGTCTGTTAATGATATGAGCTCATTCTTGTTTGTTTCGCGTCGAAGTTAAGGAGCAAACCTTTCCACAAGCACCATCACCAACGATAACAAGCTTCCTCCTGATTTCAGCCATTATTCGAACGTAGAAAGTAGGATTGCGTGGATGTACGGGCGCTGCTTGGGGATGATGGTGTTCAGCGAGACAAGAGTCGCACGATGATACAAGGCGGTCTTTCAATCGCTCTTTCAATGGCCACACAATGGGCTGTGCCACAGCTGTGTCCACCACAAGGCCTGTGCGTGAGATCTAACTTCCCTTCTAAGTAGCCGCATATTCCAAAGCTCATAGCAAAGTCACAGCATTAAACTAGTTGAAGTACCTATCATACCGTAGCGACACTCCAGCTCTTCCAAGAAGGCAACAAGCATGGGAAAAGGCAACATTTAGGCATGGCCCTGGCACCATATGTCATACACCGACACAATTATGACGCTAACGAACAGCTCCCGCAACTCACGTATTCGCCTTCGGGTCCGTAACTTCCCATTTTGCATATTTGTATTTCATCCACGCTCCAAGTGCCAAACTCCACTTTCACGGGATCCCGAAAATCATGTGCTTCTAGCGGTGTATGGACAAACTCGCGAATGACCGGCGACGCAAGCATTGCGTTGTAGGAGAATGGTCGTCGATGCGGTTTGCGATGCGAAGTGTTGAGAATTGTGCAATGCAGCTGATTCCGCGTTGATTGCCAAGTTAGATCCAGAAAGCAAGAGGCACAAACCTTAAGAGGACGACGCTCTTGAATAAACCCTGCGTCCCTAAACGCCTTGCTCACAAATTCTGTCATGTCACACATTATAAATTATAATTATGCGAATGAGACGAGAACCAACGCACCGCTCACGATTTTGAGGCGCTGCGCGTCCTCTGTGTCCAGTGAAGGACCCACCCAGAGTATATGCGCATTGTCTGCATCACCGCGATCGGGTTTCGTGATGTTCATCTCCGTAAGAGGAATGCGGAGACCATGTCCGTCTAATAACTCCATGACGCGAGGCCTCAATGACGATAACAATGCCTGTGCATTTGCTAAAGTTTTCCCCGGGGAACCCAGCGAATCCTCGAGAGCCATCACTCCTAGTGTCAAATGAAGGCGACGAGGTGCGATAACAATACCTCTATCGACACCAGGGAGCACAGGCTTACAATTAAGCAAGCCATCTGTGAACGACTTCACTGATTCCTGTAAGCGCACGTGGTGGCCCTAGTTCTACATTGGCAGACATTTTTTTAATCAAAAGATCGATACTGACGATGGGCATGGATACGACTTGGAGATTACGCACTGAGCACGCATACTGCATTCAAAACTTGAAACCCACGGACAATGTGTAGGTCGCAATTTGGAATTGCGATTTGTACCAGAGGAAAATTGACCACTGCGAGGGGTCGAAGCGCTTGACCTGGCAGAGTTTCTGACATATTTTGTAGCCATACTTTACAGAAGGAACGGTTGTCTTGCTTGTGAGGAGTTAGGGTTAGAGTGCTCAAAACGGAAAACCCCGAGTTGTTCTCAATCCTCGATCCATAGAGGTGCCCATTGTACTTACATCGTGAGTGACTTGACTTGGTAAGTCAATTCATCACTATCGTAAAGTTGTCTATACAATCGCCATCAAATAGCTTCAGGAATTCATCAGGATGTACTTACCCACCACGGGCTGTTGATGACAGGTTCTTGAATCATTGATCAAGTTGGCATCAACTAGGCCACCGTAACAGTGCATGATAAGACTTCGACGGAACACCGTATTTTTACGGCGTGTTCTCTATCATGATACATGTATGTTCCAAATCGATCCTTTTATAACGTGTACAAGTATTGATCATGCCGTAGAACCGCATTCAACGTGTTAGGGACCTATCGATTATAACTCTTCTCGTTCCTGTGGTTCAGTCACATCGGCCGTTCTTTATGTAAATTTCTAATGTGGGATTGTGGAATGCATGATGGTGCCCATCGAAGGTGAGCGTACCTTGTGTAATCTCCGACCGCTCTATTTTAAATGGTGCCAAGTCGTGGCTTCCATGGAGTTCATCAACGTTGCCATCTCTCGTACACTGTCCTTATCGACTTTGTGGATTGGTGGGAAGACCTTCGGGCAACAAACTGCATCCTCATCTGATGGATTCCTAAGGTGATAACTGGCAAGTCGACTGGAAATACCAGAAACCGACTTCTTAGCTGGGCGATGATGAACTTGTTTCATGGTACACGCGTTGCTGGATACCCATGGAGTTACAACACCAGGGCGAAAGAAGTTGTAGTGTCCTCAATCAAGGGTCGCTGTCCTTCAAATTCAATCTGCAAATCGTGGCATGCTCATTTGCAGTAATTTTAGCGCTACGTGCGCGAAGAATTACCTGTGCGGGCGTCAAGATTGGCCTCGGCCCGTCCATGCATCAGTCCACACAACTTGTCTGCATCGGGGATTTAAGCTGGATCCGCGGTCGGACAACAATACTTTTACGTCTAGATACGGGCCCGTGAATAGCTTCGGAACAGACATATTGCGATAAACAAGCGCACGCAGCGAGGCATCTGACATGGAGCACAGCGTGCAGCGCCGTGGACCCATAAATGCTGTAGCGCGCGTCGCGCAGCCCATTAGCTGTGCCAAAAATCTGTAATTGCTCGCGATCGGAAGCATAAAGTTATCTATTGAACACAACCTGCTTTCTCATGATCTCAAGCGGGACGTCGACATCGTTCACTTTCGAGGTCCGTCTTTGACTACATTTCTTTGCAGT
The DNA here is from genome assembly GCA_016584345.1 of Suillus ampliporus. NCBI lineage: Eukaryota > Fungi > Basidiomycota > Agaricomycetes > Boletales > Suillaceae > Suillus > Suillus ampliporus. The sequence continues at coordinate 74,540 of JABCPV010000174.1, forward strand.
CATCCGGGTGGAAGTAGCATATGTTTGAACGAATATAAACTTCAGTACTGGGATGGTCGCAGGGTGCCGTAGCTACTCCAGTCGTTGATATTCGACTTCTTCTTCGCGGTGTTCATTCACCGCTTCCCGCTCTAGATGCTCCTACTCTGCTTCAGCTGACAGGCTACACTATTCTTGGACCAATCTTGGACCTCCCCCAGGCTGCGATGCGATGGTGACGGTTTGGGCTCGGCGGTTACTTCATCTATGGGTTGCCGATTATTAGATTCCTGACGACATCGAATGTTACTATGTGAGTATAAATGGCTGGCCTTGGATACCGTCCCAGGTTCAGACCGTCATCTATCGAGCAGAGCAGCGGGTAAGGGAAGAGCGTGGATGTCTTCCGTTCTTGCCAAGACAATTCTCTGATAGTGCCTCGCCACATAATAATAGAGCGTCGGGAACTCTGGTGAGTACCGGTGAGTGTCACCGTGTGGGGAGACGTGATGTCAGTGCGGTATATTGACAGATTGGCGTTGTAGTACAGAGTGTGCGAATAATTCACCTAAAGCAGATCATTGCAGGGTCGATGAACACAGCCCGAGCGTCGGGTGGGACGGCGAGCGCGCTCGGATACAAGTCAATCATTGTTAACCTCTTTATAAAATAACAAACTTACGCGAAAGTCTGATTCAACCTGGCTGTAGCGGTATGTTTTAAGCATCCTAACAATCGATTTTTGAGCGTCTTTTTCTGACATGTTACCAATTGACGGAACTTTTTTATGTACAGAGCTCGCGTTGTTCTGGAATCTGGATCCCTGACCTTGCCTCCCTCTTTTATCCTCCTTCTGTTATCCCCGCAAGTTATTCCCCAGTCCGATTTACTCCCTTTCGAGTGTCCAGCGTACCACTCAAGCTTAAGGACGACTATTGCCATCTCTCGGTACCGCCTAGTTCGAGCCTTGCATGCCCTCATCGGCCTTCATCTAGACGTTCAAAATCTCACGCGGGCCTCTGTATATCACATCCCTCCTGTAAGTCCACTGTCTTTCGCGACCCAGGCTTCAAGTCACCCCTGACCTTCCAGACTGCTGTTTCTAGTGAATGATGACCCTCCTTAAAGGCGCTCGTACATTTTCGAGGGCGGAAGGCAAACAACGAGCTCGAGACGAGGGTCCTGGTGGTGCTGGTGGCATGGTGCTTAACCTTGATATGGTGTCCACTAGCTATGATGGAGTGTGAGTCTTCCAGCTTCTTACATCATTCTACTTTCTTTTATCCGTCTTCAAGCGGCCCTGCGTTTTGAGCGATTTAGCCTTGTGATTTCGTTTTACCTTTTGATTTCGTTTTGCCTCCGGCCTGTTTTTCCCATTGCTCACCGCTTGAATATAGTGCCTATACCATACCTGTGTTAGTAGGTCCAGCACAGCAAAACCTTTCCCTTCAAATTGATACAGGCTCATCGGATCTCGTAAGTCGTCCCTTCCTTGGTCGCACAGCCTTTCTAATCCTAATTACAGTGGATTGCATCAAGATCGTGTTCCTCTTCGTCGTGTTCATCCACAGATGGTCGCCTGTACGATCCAAGCTCCTCCACACCAACCGGTTCTAATTTCACCATTAATTACCTCTCCGGAGCCGTCAGCGGGCCCATAGTATGGGATACGGTCCAGCTGGGAACATACAGTGTGCTGAACCAGGCACTCGGTTTGTTTTCTGGAACCATTTCATGTATCCTGCTCATCAAAACTTACAGCCGCTGCCAACACGGTATCCAACGAGCCGTTAAGCATAGATTTTGACGGTGTCCTTGGTCTCGCTCTTCCCCTTTATTCGATAATTGAACAAGCGATCCCCCCGGCTACGAACAACAGCCCAGACGGCGCATCATTCTCCTCGAATCTCTTCTCCATGACTCCTGCATCCACGGTTCCCTCACTCCCGTTCTTCTCCCTCTCTTTTGCCCGTCCTGGTTCGAATGAAATTCCATCTCTTCTCGGAATCGGTATGCATCCTTCGTCTGTGGTTCCAGATCCTTCGAAAATCAATTATTCGACGCTTGTGAGCGAATCCGCTGGCACATTATTCTGGAAGACGAATGTTCAAGCCATCACAGTCTACGTAAACGGTCAGGCGCGCCCTGTATTGCTAACCGATTCTGTTACTGGCGCTGCTTTCCCCACTGCGCTGCTTGACTCTGGCACGCCGGTGATCATCACAACGTCATCCATCGCAAACGGGATATATGGTGCACTGGGCATAAGCCCGGCCTCAGATGGAAATTGTGCGTGTTTTATTCAAATCAGCTCGCCATTCCTGAACTGACTGTCTATTAGATTATGTCCCTTGTACAACGCCAATTAACATGACCATCACTCTCGACGGCCAACCCGAACTACCCATCCATCCCCTCGACCTCACTGCCGAGCCGTCTGGGCAGCACAACACTCAGTACTGCATCGGCCTTATACAAGCTGATGACTCACAACTTAATGCCACTTCCGAAATCGGGGACATGATCCTCGGCGTTCCCTTCATGCGTAACGTCTACACTGTGCTTGCATACGAACTCCCACCATTTAGTGCGTCTGTCTACACCGGAATTCGCCCAACACTTGGACTTCTGGGACTTACCAATATAACCCAAGCGCTGGGGGAGTTCAACAATGTCCGCGTCCTCAATCAGCCGTTAGGCGGCACGCAGTCACAGTCCACCTCTTCGGGCAACACAAAGATGTCGGTGGGCCTTGAAGTTCTCCTTGGTCTACTCAGCTTCTTTGCGTTGTGCGTCACGCTTTTCGGGCTGAGATGGTTCATAACCCGACGGCAATGGAAAAGACAGGGAATGATTGACACGGATGGAGAGCAGAAAGGCGAAGGCGAATACCAGCTGACGAGGCGGAACTCGCGGTCAAGCGAGGATGCTCCTCCCTTGACTTCTGCTCTCAGAGCGCTCGCATACGACTCATACGCTACGAGGAAAGAGAAAGTGTCCGAGTATACTTTTGATTCAAACGGGACGCGTGTTGAGCCAGATGTGGATCCAGTCAAGGAGTTTGGCGAATGGAAGTACAGTCACTCACCTCCGTCAATATTCGACCTGAGCGACCCCTGGGATCCTCATGCAGCAAATCGAGATACGATTGTAGGCACTGATGCGCCTTTGGCTGATGTTCCCACCTCCCCCGAATTGTTAGCCACCAATCATCGACGGACACCGGGTGAAATCAGTGGCGTGCCGGAAAGCATATCTGTCCCTTTGCTTACAGACCTGCACCGCCGAAGTGGGTCGCATAGCAGTGATAGCGACGTTGCGGAGGCTGGTTTGGGCATGGCAGGTGTCGGAACCGTCGCACGCGGGAGCCTAATCGTGGCTGACTTACGTCACAACCTTCCTCAGAGCGACAACGCCGACAGGAACTCGTCATCCCTGGGTTTGCGTAATGGCACTGTCACACCTTCTTGGCGATTTCCGACATCGCAAGAATATCCTGATACTGTTGACCAGGACGTTGTCGATATTCATTGACGGTCCTGGACGTGGACGTTGTTATGAGCATCGCTGCATCCCACCCCTCTCGGAATTACCATGTGGATCCATTCATCATGCGGATATATCCCATTTCCATTTCCATCTCACTTCCATCTCATCTCATCTCGCACGCATCTCTACCGACGCTCTTTGATCTCTGGATATATGTGGTATACTCGTTGCATTGTTGTTCATCTGGACATTTTTTATATGGGCTCATTACTTGGACAATGGACTTTCGTTTGTGTTCGTACAATACAGTCAAGCCAATCAGCGGAGATCTACTGGATATTTGTACATCATTATGTATACAGAGCGAATATATTACTTGAGAGAGGGCCGAGCTGCGCCGGCAGGAACCTTGTTCACCAGTCTAAGTGTAATATAATAATCACTGCATAAACATCGTTTGGAGTAGGCGTGCGGGATCCGTTCATTCTCGTATACATTGTACATCACATCAATAAGAAGGTACTACGACCAGAGAGTATAAAGCTTGTAAAATACTAGGCCAGCAATAATAGAAGCTCGATGGACGAAAGACCAGTCCATGTATTGCAACGAATGGCTTCGCTACTTTGCTTTGCTGAAGACTATAGAATCAACAACAACACGAGTGAGAATGTGAAATGATCAACAACTTGTATACTAAATCTGTACCAGATGAAAGTAACATGACATGAAACTACACACCAATATGAATGAAGACAATTCTCTGCTCGAGCGGTACTTTCTTCTTCACTGCGTCCGTAGCATAGTTGAGTGCCGAGGCTGCCCTTGTACAGTCAATGACACCCTCCTTGAACATATTCTCGTAAAACACTTTAACGACGTGTTTTGCGATAGCATCATCGACCACCCAAAGAGTGCTGATGACGTTCTTGAACCCCGAAAATTTATATGGTCATTTCAGAAATACATTTCAAACTTGAAAAAAAAATCCTTCTTGCGGGCTGGTACATATCTTGGAGGGCACTTCTAGGAATGATATGAGCCAACAATGAAAGAAAACGGCGGTTGGGTTGTGGAGATATTGTCAAAATACTGACTTTTCAGCCCACCTATCTATATGTTCTGGACGTCTGCAGGGGTCTAAGCGTCACCGTCCCCCTATTGCCTTATCGGGACGATTCTCATGTAAGCGTCCCCCCGTCCCCCTTCCCACGCGACCTTTTTTGGCCTTCCGCCCTGGCCCAGACCTTCTTTGGGTCGAAACGGCTGCATTATCCGTCGTGTGAGCGTCCCCCTCCCTTTTCGGCCGTCCCCCCTGCCGTCACCTCTGCTGAATGCGTGTCCGTCCCCCCCTTGTGTGACCGTCCCCCTCCCTTTGCGGCCGTCCCCCTCCCTTTGCGGCCGTCCCCCTGCCGTCACCTCTTCTGCATTCGTGTCCGTCCCCCTCCCCTTATGGCCGTCCCCCCCTTGCCGTCATGCCTCTTCCCCCTGCATTCGTTTCCGACCATCCTGTGCAGCCCTTTGTTGTCCTTTCATTTCATTTCGCATCGGTCGTCGATATCGCGCTGCGCACCAACGTTCTCTGTGATTTAATAGAATCATTACTCCAGTTGCACCCCTTGCGACTCGTCTCCTTTCCTTTCATTTCGCATTAGTTATCGACGCGCTCTGCGCCAGCATCCTCCGTAATAGTAGAATCAAATTCCAGTCGTATTTTTTGTGACTCGTCCCCTTCAAGCCGAGGGTCGTCCTCAAAACATGTCGATAGAAACTGAACGAAAGCTTGCGAGATAACGCGTGTTGCAATGGTATCAAGTTCTATCTAATCGTGCTACCAGGTTTACTCATTTCCAAGACATTCCTACCCTCGTGTCTCCACTGTTTTACCCTCCCTGCTTTATGAGCGCCATCAGTACTGCCTGTAGTCCCTGCTAATGCAATGTGTTTTCATATCTACAGTTTAGCCCGACATATCAGCGTGATGACTCACTGGTACGTCGAGTTTGTCTCAGCATGACATGTCAGTATGACAACCAGCTGGCGGCTGAGGGAGATCTGTCAGTTGAAACAGTGCATTGGCGGGGCGGGGGGGGGGGGGGGAGAAGAAAAAGACGAACCTTGATAAGGTGACCCTGCGGCCTGACACGCCTGCAAGACCTTAGAGGCCTTCTACAAGGGGGACGGACGCAGATGCCATCACTGGAATGGTTGGTTGTGGTGATGGCATCTGCGTCCATCCTGCTTGACGTGCGTCGTCGTTTGTTTTCGAAAATGCGAGCCGCCCCATTTGCCCATCCATGTCTTTGCTGTTCTGAACGTACCTGCTGGGGCACACGGCGCCAAGGCAGATGCCTGATGGCCGTCAGATTCAGTCATGGTCCGGGGGGTTGAAGAAAGTGGTGAGGAAGGATTTCTATGCGACGACGACGCCTACTCTAAGGAGTCGTTCACACAAACACAGCTAGCACATCAAAAAATGGAAAAGAGTCTGCCCAGCCCTTCACACACGCACAGATGGAGTCATCCTACGTGTGGTCAGCACCTCATAAAAGCAAGAACAACGTACTTGGCTTTCATGGAGGATTGATGGGCACAAGAAAAGCAGAGGATGGAGTCATCCTACATCTGGTCAGCGCCTCATGAAAGTGAAAACAACGTACTTGGCTTTTATGGAGGATTGGTGGGCACAAGAAAAGCAGAAGACGGGGTCATCCTACATCTGGTCAGCACCTCATAAAAGTGAAAACAACCTACTTGGCCTTCATGGAGGATTGGTGGGCACAAGAAAAGCAGAAAAAGCGAAAATAAATCCAGCTACCGCCCAACCAGGCATGTACAGCCCAGAAACTCTCTCATGTAAAGAAAGAGGGGGAGTGACCCCATCATGTAGACTTCTGGAAGTACAACAGAAGCTCCCCTCTCCATACAGAGAAGGGTCCACATGACAGTTGGATGCAGAAAGAGAAAGGAGGGGGAAAATGCGAAAATAGTACATCCAGCCAACACCCAACCAGGCATGTACAGCCCAGAAACTCTCTCATGTAAAGAAAGAGGGGGAGTGACCCCATCATGTAGACTTCTGAAAGTACAACAGAAGCTCCCCTCTCCATACAGAGAAGGGTCCACATGACAGTTGGATGCAGAAAGAGAAAGGAGGGGAAAATGCGAAAATAGTACATCCAGCCAACACCCAACCAGGCATGTACAGCCCAGAAACTCTCTCATGTAAAGAAAGAGGGGGAGTGACCCCATCATGTAGACTTCTGAAAGTACAACAGAAGCTCCCCTCTCCATACAGAGAAGGGTCCACATGACAGTTGGATGCAGAAAGAGAAAGGAGGGGAAAATGCGAAAATAGTACATCCAGCCAACACCCAACCAGGCATGTACAGCCCAGAAACTCTCTCATGTAAAGAAAGAGGGGGAGTGACCCCATCATGTAGACTTCTGAAAGTACAACAGAAGCTCACCTCTCCATACAGAGAGGTGTCTACATGATGGTTGAATGCGAGAACAAAAAGAGGCAAAAATGCGAAAATGAACCGAGAACACATACGGCCAAACATTACATAATACACATGTAGACTGGGCACAGGTTCAACCAGCGCTGTGTTCGTTGTATATGCTGGGGCGGCTTGGCGTGCATTGTGAGGTCGAAATGAAGAGTCTCGGTGCCTTCAAACCAACGCTTGAATCGCAAATCTTGCAAGTCAGATTGTTGCATAAGTCGGAAATCGAGGCCCAATCAAACGTACTAATAAGTGTCACATCCAATCGACGCTGCAACTGGGACTGAACGACCGAACAATGAGGCATTACATTAAGCGTTTATCATACTACATAGTATTCTCCTCCACTTTAATAATCCTACCGCCCAATTCTTCTCTCTTGATGTTGATCTTGAGAGCGTCCTCGGTTTCGATGTCTTCTGTCTTCCAAGATAGCCTCATCGCCTGATTGCGCAATAAGTGTTCCATGACGTCTTGAAGGTGGGTTTCTGCCTTTATCATTTGGGAGTTGCTGTTGAGGTCGCCTAATAAGGCCTGCCCCCCTTCCTGTTCCCGCTGGCGCAATGTGAGTCGCCCATGAATTACGGATGCGAATAGAATTCCTCACCTTTGGGATTATTGGGGATCGCCCCCTCACGTCGGTCAATTGTGTTGGCACAGACGCGGCAAGGGCAAGGAGAGTACGCGATCGCGTTCTCAGGTATATGCCTGGTCCAGACGCTGTGGTCTGGCCTCTCTTGGAGTTGCGCTGTAGTAATGTTTCTCTATCCTGTACAGAATAGCGGTTTAGTTCACACAGGAGAAGAGGAGGAAAGAGGGACGCACTACTTTGTTGGCCTTCTTGGCGCCGTTCAGGAGTTCCTCGCGCTCCCGTTGCCGGCGCGCTCGAGCGGACCTCTTCGCCTTGCTGATATACATGGATGGTGTCGCTCGGGATGGTATGCCTTCTTGAAGGATACGAGTGGTTGAAGGGAGTAGTTGAAGAGTAGATATTTGTGTGTTGACGACGCGTGAGTGTCTGATTACTAGTGGATGTTTCTTTCTGTGGTCACGCTTCAGCGTCCGATTGTTAAAATATTCTCGTTAATGTTTCAGTGGAGCACTCTGTGCAGTTGTCATTTGTTGGATGCAGGACCACTAGACGTCGGTACGACTTGCATGAAAATGCGCAACGTCAACTCCAAGGTCGCGTATGTCCTTCCATAGATAGTTTCAACAATGTCGCTTAGGTCAGGGGTTTGTGATTTTTTAGGTGTGGGGCATTATAGCACATTGCATATCCGAACAAACCGCATGGCCGAAAACCCAAACCCTGACGGAGGAAAAAAAATGTCACAGCCTTTTTCCTGTCGACAGGTAATGGACCACATGGTGCTAAACCTGCGTTGCAACCGGTAAATGCTAGAGTGTGTATTTTGTCCAAGCTAGGGCGCTTGTGTTTGTTGATCCGCGTCCCTATTTTGGTGCTAGACAGTCCCATTTGGGTGTAGTATGCTAATCCCTGGTTCAAACCTGCGGCAGGGTCGACGGCCAGCATGCTGCCAAGCCTGTTTGAGACAAGCAAATGCCTAAGTAAGGATTCGATCCGAGATAGGGTGCTCCGATGTGCTGCACCGAAGCTATTCGGGTCCTGTGTATGAATGTGAAGCGGGCGCAATATTCCAAATGGAACCAGCGATCGCTACAAATGGATCCGTCCCTCCATTTTTCAGAAGACCTATTTTTTTTTTTGGCTTAGGTTTTTGTGTTTTTACGTTTATGAATGTTAAGTGTCGATCCTAATGTTCAACGCCCCTGGCAATGCATATGACTGGGTCCGTCCCTCCATTCCTCTTACTACTAACTCCTTTTTTTTTCTTTTTTTTTCTTCAGCCTAGCGCAGTCGCATCATGCTACGTCCCTGCAGGTTCAGGATTGTTGATTGTCACAGGAAATCGTATAAGACTGAGTGTGCTCAACTCGTCCACCCACCAACAACACAGCCCCAGACATACTTATATCTGCATATCCTCTGCTCACTATATACATGTCTAAATACTGCGAATTTTCTGATTGCGATGCGGGCCCATACACCAAGGATGAGGCCCGAAAGCACAAATGGCGCTATCACTCCTTTCCCATTCCCTTTGTCATCGGGGGACACGAGTACATCATGGCCCAATCCGACACTCGCTATGCCTGCCCATTGACTGGGTGCGAGAAAGAATTGAAAAAGCGCGACGACATGCAGAAGCATGTCGTCACTGAACACAATGGCGGGGTGTCCATCAAGGTCTTTGACACTCGTGACGCTCGTGAGCATTGTCCGGACGGCTGCTAATGATCGTCTTGAAATTGACCTGCGCCGTTTTTACCCTCAGCGATGGACGAAGACCATGATGTCTCGCCTCGAGTGCTTGTGCCAGCGACTCCGTCTCCTCAGCGGATTATGCCCATCGGTGAGAATGGCGGTGTGAATCAATTTCAAGCCTGCTAATGATATATGTCCAGTGGACGACGGGTCTCCCGTCGATTCTGCCACGGTCAAACTCCTGCCGTCTGTGGACTACTTAAAGTCAAACAAGGCTCTCGATGCGCTGGGGGTCTGTGTTCATACAGAACTAAAGATCCTAATATGCTACACGTGCCAAGCGCCATTGACCTCTGGGATGATCATAGGTCACAGAAAGACACATCACCATTCCTACGAGGCATGTCCATCCGTCATGCAAACCTGGAACTCACTAACTGTAAACTACGAACACGTTTCAGGCGCCTTCAACGGAGGTTAGACAGGCCTTCTTGGCCTTCTGTTCCGAGGCCAATATTTACGAAAAACCTGAGTGTGTCAAGCTACCGAGTCCTGGAGGACCTCCCGTTCAGCTCATCAGTCCCCCCACCGCCGGTCACGCGTGTATTATGACAACTGACTGCACCTACTCCGTCAAGGACTTGCCTACCATGCAAAGGCACTGTAGGGACAAACACAGGACGGGGCCCTTAGTGGACGTTAAATATCGAGCATGCCTCGTTCAAAGGATTTTCACTGGGGTTGGAAACTCATATTTTGAGATTTCAAATGACCTTCTTTCAGGTGCCAGGCCTCGGCTTAAAGACAGGCTCAAAGAAATGTTTTTACCTGGGTTGGAGGCCGCCTTGGTTGTTCCTGCAGACACCGAACGAGAACGCACTCCACTTGTCCGCTGTATGGCCTGGGACACGTTCATGCCAGAAACACGTATGAACCCCACGCAGAGACGAGCGGCGCAAGAAATCAAGAAGCAGCACACAGACCAGGAGCACGATGGCATCCTCAGCCTACTAGCTGAAACGGTAGACGATCATTTCCACAAAGCAGCCACTATCTTGGATGGTCATCCCCAGAAGCTCAGCCTGAGCAAAATCTTGGTGCACGGCGAAAACATACCCCCGAGAGATGCGAGTAATTTCACCACTGCTTCAGATGATCTTCGCTGACGCTCCTTCCATCGGTCCATAGGGATACTCATTGGAAGCCGATCGCAGAGTCGAACAAGAACTATCCCCATTGTATCACCCAATTCGTCCGATGCATGATTCGCCTTCGCTTAGATTTCCCTCTTAATTTCTCTTTCTCCCTTTCCACAGAGCAAACCCATCTCCTGGACAAGCTGATTATGATGTTGCGGAATCCCGATGCCTCGCGACGCAGCAGAATGATTTCCTACCACAACCTGGCTTGGTCCCTCGTCGATGCTGACCCGATGCAGTGCAATGCATCATGGGGAAACCCTATTCAGAGAGCGATCTGGCTCAAGGCCTTGCGTGCGGATGGAAATTTCTACGAACCCAGGGATTTCACACCTGACCTTGCAAAATGGAAGTACCTTTGTAATATAACCGCGCTCCTGGAAGCCCTGTTAGACAAAGACAGCGATACAGACAGCTTGCATCCGGATGACTTTGAGTGAGTCGATGGTTGAATTTACTCTTTGTCAAACACTTAACGAGCACGGGTTCACCAGGCGCATCGCTCGTGTTCATGAGAAAGTGCTATCCCTGGGCCGCCCCACGACGTTCAATATGATTTATGAAATGCAGCAGTATGCGTCATCTCTGGCATTCAATCAAACGCAGGAGGCCAAAGTGTTTGTAGATCCAGACTCAAATGGATCACCATTGGCTTGGGGACTATGCACCTGGACAAGCTGCGAGAGGGCATCCAGGACCTAATGCGGGACATGACATCGCGCTACAGAGCTCTTACGCAAAGTGATAATGTGGTGACGAAGATGCCAGATCAGGTGAAGGATGATCTCACAAACGCCACAAGAGGTTACTCTTTCATGTCCGAGAAACCATTTTTTGAGAAGCGTCACTCCCTCCTTCTTTCTTGGTGGAGCAGTACGACCTTGCTATGGTGGACAACGCCGGTCGCATCGCGTGGAATATACCTGCAGTCAAAGAACTGCTGAGACGCACTCTGCTCATCTGGGAGCCAGCGTACCACTTGCTCTACATCACGACCCACATTTCTTCGCGCGGCACTCAATTTATAGATCACCAAATCTCCAATGCCGACAGGCATAGGAACCTATTTATGCAAGGAGCCGAGATGTTCCTTCTGACCGGATACAGTAAGAAAACAAGCATCACCGATCGAGACTCGTGCACCCCAGGGTTCGTGCCCAAGGATCTCGCCTTCTGGGTTCTTGAATTATTGGGAGGGGGGCTACGGACTGCCGAGGCCATTCTTGCAGGGGTTGCATATGGCAAGGATGCAGAGCATCTCTATAGAACGTAAGTGCCCTCCCTCCCTGAACGCTCCTGCCTTCCGGTCATCATGCTAACTGGATTCTTATATTCCAGTTATCTCTGCGTAGGGGACGGGAAGAGAATTAGCCCAGAAAGGTTTTCTGCGTACGTTCAGCATATGAACTATCACTACTTCGACTGTCCATGGGGATTGCGAGATTTCCGCCAAGGCACGATTACAATGGGTCGCGAATTCATCTCTCCAAACGAGTCATATGCAGACGCTGACAGCATTCTTGCTGAGTCCGCCGATCATTCTACTAATACCGACCACGCACACTACGGTATAGTCCACGGATCGGTCCCCAGATTGTCAAACAACACGATAATCCAGCAAAGATGGGTGTGTAACGAATGGCACATTTTCCTCGGTCTCGGTCCCGTGTCGCCTCAACTACCGGTTCGATTGCGTCGTGCGGAAATCGCCAGAGGAACGCAAGGTGTAGATCTCGAGTCCATCTCCGACCAAGTGGTGAAGACCATGACCGGAGTTCTCACCTCGTTTTTGAATGACAACATGAAGACCCTCATCCAACACGCCGTCTCTGCAGGCTTGCAGGAACACCAGAAAGGTAATGATCCCTCTGAACATAGCTCGTCCGGCAGCTGGGTCGCGCCCCCCATGAATCTGGAATTTAATTTCTCCGATATGTTCTTCGAGGACGATACGGGTGAGCACTATCATAGATGCCTTTCAATATTTCCGTCTCATTTCCCTGTAGGGAACGCGACTGCAGCAAAGTCGCGACGACAGTGACCCTGGTGGCAGTGAATTTGGAAGTTTGCTTTCAGAGTCTTCCCTTCCACCTTCTTCTGCTCCCAGCGTCTCCGGATCAATATCACCAGACTTACCGGATGTATTATTGCCAGACGGTGGCGCCTCCTTCGACGTTTGTGCCAACCAGCGATCAGGGAGAAATGTTACCGGTCACACCCACCCCCATCAACAATGCTTATTACACGGTGATCAGACAGAATTACCCGCAGTCAGGAAATGGAATGGGAAGGGTAGAGCTGTTGATGAGAACCAATCCTCACCATCCGCCGCCACAGCCAGGCGGAAGGCTACAACCCATGCTTTTGACCAGCCTCTGTCATTCACCTCCCTCATCAATTCTTCGAAAGCGAGGGCTAGGGAGAAGGCTATCGAACACCCACCGCCATTTACGCTCACTGGCGAGCCTGGGCCGTCGCGCACCATTGTCAATGCTTCCAAGGGAACAGCCAGAGACAACCGTATCAGACAGCCCCATTTCTCCCCATCATCTCTGTCGATTTACCTGCAGTAGCACCGTCAGTGCATGCTTTTGACCAGCCGCCTTCATTCGCCTCCTTTATCGATCATTCAACGGCGCACGCTACGGCGAAGCCAGTTGAATCTCTATTTACGCCCACCAGCAAGCCTGGACCATCCAGGAACGTCGCCTATGCTTCCAAGGGAAAAGGCAGGGAGGCCAGCATAACCCAGCCCCATTCCTCTGTATCGTCTCCATCGAGTTCACCCTCGGTAGTACCTATGGCATACCGCAAACATCATCGCCTTCAGCATATCAGCGAGACGGATGATGATGAGGAAGCACCTAGGAAGCTCAGGCGTCTTCGTCGCCCAGTACCTCAGCTCCAGACTCTCAGATGGAGACGATCAGCATTTCCAGCGATGACGACCTCTCCAGCTTCATTGTTCCTGATAGCGGTCTGCCTTCTTCACCACCACCTGCCGTTCAGGAAGTGAGAAACAGCATCCAACGAGCGATCAGACAGATTATGAAGGATCCCACCGCTGCAGAAAAGAGTCGTAACAGATGAACGCACTTGTCGCCATCATGACCGAAACACACGACCTTGTCATCACCATGAAGACTGGAGGAGGCAAGAGCATGCTATGGATGGTTCCGCCAGTGCTCGACGAGGCTGAAAAATGCATCGTGGTCTGTCCGTACGTCGCATTGCTCCAAGAACAGTATACGAAGACTGCTGCCACTGGACTGCATTGCCATGACTATACTGCGTCCAAAGAAGTGCCCGAAAACGTCCAGGGTCCTCTTTGTGCAGGTGGAAAATTGTTCGTCACAAGCCTTTGCTAGGTAACGGAACTTATCTTATCCCGCCGCCGCAGTTGCTCACATTCACATGACGTCCTTAGCCTCCTGGTGTCCCCGCTTGGGAAAAAGTTCACAAGATTTTACGTCGACGAGGTTCACGACGTCCTCAACTGCCATCCAGAGCGTGCTCCCAAATGGCTGACTCTTGGTCACCAATTCAGCAAGGCGGAGGTGCAGATGATTCTCATGTCCGGGACCATACCTCCTCACCGGGTGGAAAAGCTATGTCAAGCCATTCGGTATCAAAAAGAGTGAGATCAACGAAGTCAGGTCTTCGACAAACCGTCCGGAGATCGGAATCCACGTGGTACAAGTCGAACCCATTGCAGCGAGGGAATCCCTGCATCACCTCGTTCGCACTCTATCTAACCTTCTGGGAGACAACGACCGCATGCTGGTGTTCTTTAGCTCCCAAGGTGAAACAGAAGATTTCTCAAGAAAGGCTCGGTGCGCTCTGTATCACAGCGACCTCTGGGAAGCCGGAAACACAAAGGCGTACAACCTCGACCTGTGGGACCGAGGCGCATCAAAGGTGATGTCGTGCACCACAGCTTTTGCTCAGGGTATGGACAGATCCAACGTCCGATATGTGGTGATATTCAGGCCTGCGTATGGACTCATTGTCAACAACCAAATGATGGGTCGCGCTGGTCGCGACGGCAAAGAATCTCATGTGTTCTTTGTCAATGACAGGCATGGGGCATCCCTATTCAACACACGAAGCCTGCGTTAGACCATTGCGTGGCAGAGTTGAACAATTTAATGTCCGCTAGAACATGTAGGCGATACATCAATGGTCTCTGCATGGATGGCGAGCATCTTGCCTTGCTGTGCAAGGAGACTCCTGGCGGAGTCCCTTGCGACATATGTTCCCCCAACAGCCCCATCCAACGGTTGGCCGAAAAAGCCATTGAAAATCCTTTCAGGGAATTGGATGCCCCTGTGCAAACGAGCTCGACAGCTGTTGGGTCAAACTCTTGCTTTGCAGGGCAGAACCAGTGCTGCGCAGCCGATGCCACCTGGGTTTGTGCAGGCTAGCGCTTTGCTTCAAACGCCTACAAATGTCAGCGTGAGTGTGGTTTATATCCAATGATCTTGCGCCATGTTCACACCCTTTTACACAGGAGCCTCCTCCCGCACGGCCTTCAACCCAGAACAGCGATTCACTGTATGAATGCGAGTCAGAAATTACATCGTCTCAAGCCCTGGTGCTGGATGCCATGGAGGTCATTCATGGAAAGGTGACTGGGTTCCATGCGATATAGATATACTGTGCTGGAGCTGATGAACGACCCTGTCCAGCGTGCCTCAGGATCACCGACCACACCCCACCAGGTATTATTGTGATTGCATCACTGCTGTCAAACCATGCTAATGTCGTTCAAAAGTCTCTATCGCAACCATCCAACAGAATCACCTCAAGGGTGGAACTTCA